>CM031233.1:60167328-60300028 GCA_018340775.1 Taxus wallichiana var. yunnanensis
GCAGATGGTGTGTATGTGTTAAGGATTATTTTCTCTATAAAATCTGATATGTAAATGCCAAGTAATAAAAGACTCTCAAACCTATCAAATTGCTTTGTGACATGTCAAAGAATTGTGTAATTTTCCCCTAGTTATTGGCATTCCAGGAAAGACCATTGTATTTCTCCTAGTTTTAGGCATCCATGAAAGGCCGTTATACTAAGGACCTAAGTTTGATTCTCGAGTCCCGTCTAAAAATAAAATTGTGTTTTATTGGTACCATGTTGTAAGTAACTATGTATGTGGTGATTGATTCACCCATATGATGCCCCCCCTCATTTTAGGTGCATATGACATAGCTTAAGGAGTATAATGCCCAAAAGAGGACCGGTCATTATGTTGAAACTATCCCTTGTAGGAGGAAGGGAATTTTCTTGGTAGAAACCAAGGCACACACAAACAAGTGGCTAGGAAAAACAAGTGTTAGTACAATCAAAAGATAAACACTCATGTATAAGACAAAATGTAAGCTATGTAGACAATGTGTAAACATGTAAGAAGACAATGTAGACTGTAAAAAGTGGGTTGCAAACATGGGACATCCCTCACAATGTTGCAAGACATTCTAACTCTCTGTCCAAGAAAAAAAGAGAAGTTCTAAAAAGGGTGAAAAAGTTGCAAAAAACAAGCTTGGGCGAAAAAATCATGAAAATTGGCTAAGTCCTAGTCAGGCGGTCCTTGGGACGAGTTGGGACGTCGGGCGCGAATCGGCGAAAAGCCTCCGGGCGGTCCGGCGACAGCGACTTGGACATTGGGACATCGGGCATGTGGGGCGCGGGACGTGAAAGAGCGAACCGGCCGAAGGAAAAAAAATTGACTAAGCTGTTGTGCGAGCGAGGTTGGGACATCTGGGGAAATGAGAGGCGTGAGGACGAACCACCACCCCGGATCGGCCAAAAGAGAGAACTTTCATGCAGGGACGGTTGGGACATAGGGACGCGGGGGAGGAGGAGGCCGAAGGAGCCGAGGCGAAATCAAATCACCCACGTGTCTTCGCCTCAAAGAGGGACGGGAAGCCGAATCGGGGTGGATCGGAGAAATTTGTCCCAGGATAGTTTGGGACATCGCGGGCCAAAAGGACGGAGGGGCGTGAAAAGCGGCGGGCCAGCGGATGAATCAGGAAATGCCACGTGTCACAAGGGAAAATGTCCAAAATTTCAAAGGGCAAGGTTTGAAGCGTTGGCCCGAGCCAATAAAAGAGGACACGTGTCCTAAGGAGAAGGGAGTGTGGAGCTCGGGGAGGAATTAGAGAATTTGGCAAAAGTTTTGGCCAAAAACTAAAAGGTAAAGGATGACCCCGCGCCCCTGTCCTCCAACCAGATCATGCCACGTGTCCCAAGTGGCGGGGACGTGGGGAAAAAATGGGAAATTTTTCAAATTACAAAAAAGTCAAAACTTTCAAGGAAAACCCATGGGTAAGGGAAGGAGAGAGAATTGCTCATCAATCAGCACCCGACACGTGTCGTCCAGGTGGCGGAGCGCGGGAAAAAATTTCAAAACCCATTTTTGCCTGTTTTGTGCCCTAAATCTTCAGATCGCCATATCTTTCGATCCAGAGCTCGGATTTGCACGTTCTTTATATCATTGGAAAGCTTATAAAATTCTCTACATGATTCTAGGGTCAATCTTGAATTTTGGTTTAGTTTGGAGAGAGAAAGTTAAGAAACAGCTCTGACGCGTGTTCATGGCCAGAAATGACATTTCAGCGACCAAATTTAATGCAGAATGGGTCGCATTCTCCTCCAATTTGGTCAAAAATGATAGGGTATGGGTTTGTAAGGTCCTCCATGCTGATTTAATGCATTTGCAATCAATGAGGAATGGGCTCCCACGTTTTGTACATTTTCTCTCTCCTGGGCTCGACCCATGCAATGTAAAAGCTAGATTTGGCTCATTTCTAAAGGGGAACACTTTTTGGCATAGCAATCTTCTTCTTTCACCTCCAGCAAGTGATTGTTGCAAGAATCAGACCTCTTCAAAGATTGTAACAGATTTTTTACCTCTCTGAGGTTGTAATGCAGTGGTTTTGACATTGGAAATGATAATGCAAGCTTTGTGAATGGGTTTCAGTCCTTTGTTTGTATTATTTGCTTCATTTCAGATCCTAAATTATATCTTATCAGCTTTGTGTATGTTTTATGTTGCAATCTTTGGTTTGTGTCTATTTGCATGACAAAAATATTCACCACTCCTTTTGGTGCATCACCATCTTTAGTTAGTTTCAATTTTTGCATTTCTATCCCTGTCTCCTTGCAATTTAGAGTAGGATTAGGATCTGAACCTCTGTAGTTGTGCAAATATAGATCTAAATCAGAGGAGTTTGAGGAACCAGCCTCTAATCTGGAGATTCCTCTCTCAGTTTCACAAGTCCCACACTTGGAGAGAGGTTTCCATGTTGTGCAATCACATTGGATGCTAGAGTGATCAACCTAGAAATCTGATCGCATCCAGGGGTGCTTTGTGATTTTGCACTAACAGTTTTGGCACGCCGGTGGGACACTAGAGGTCTCATTTTTATTGCAGCAAAGTTGATGTGCATCTGCTGCAATTTTCTTGCTTGAAAAGAGCTATTATTTGCATATCTGGCGACTCCAAGGGGAAGAATCAACTGGTTTCAGCAGTGCAGGCCTGAAAACTCATGAGAAGAATCACCACAAGGTCAAGAGTTGGAGAAGAAGAAGTGTTGTTTGAATACCTGCAATTATCTCCAAGAAGAAGGCAAAGAGGAAGAAGGATTCAAAGTCTCCATCTCCACCAAAGAAACTCTCTCAACTCCTCCACAGTAGGCCTTTCATTCGATCAACAGGGTTTTAAGACCATTAGAATGGCACAAAACAACCCCTATGTCAACTTCACGGCGGCCCACTTGCCCTCAATGCACAACATCGAATTCCTATTGCAGCCTTGAAGAACATTCCCTACTTCACTGGAGAAAATCGGACTACTCCGGTGATCATGTTAAAGATATTGCTAACCTTTGTGCGATCCATGAAATCAATGAGATGCAGTGGTTGTCAAGTTCTTGGCATCTTCATTCAGGGTAAAGCATTGCAATGGTTTAGGAGCCTTGGAGCTGGTTCTATCACAAATTGGAATCAGTTGTGTATAGCACTTCATGAGCAATTTGGAGAAAAGGAGACAACTTGTCTCTTTTGGAGCAGTGACAACCATCGAGAGCTCCCATGAGCGGTGACCCGATTTCAACTTGATTTCAAAGACTTGGGAGAGAATTCCGGTGGCGATCGGGCCAACGCGAAGGTGCTTTTCTCTACTATCTCAAAGCTCTAAATTCTGATATTTCTATGTTGATTCAGTCCATGGGAGGCATAACTATCCCTATGGCTTATAGCATTGCCATTAGGGCTGAAAATTGTTTGATCAGGGGCAAAACTTGCCCCTAGACCTCCCATGCCACTGTTTCCAAGTTTAGAGAGTCCAAACACCAATCAAGCACCTAATTTGGCTCCTTCTCCCACTCCTAGAAATCAGAGTTCAAATGAAGCTTCCACTTCATCTCCAGTGCCCCAAATGAGCTTGAGAAGTCATGAAGCAATTGCAAAACCTAGGCAATGAGCTGGTTACTCTCAAAAGGCAGCAGGCCCAAGGTTTTAGACCTTCTTATCAACCCCAAGCTCAGCCTAATAGGCAGCCATACCAACCACAAAGGCCACCTAATCCGATTGCAAAATATGAATCAAACAAGGCCTCCTGCCCGATAGACCATTTCAGCCTATAATCCAAATGCCATATCTGCCTCTCTAAGGCATTGGTGCCAACACAAAACAACATTGCTCGGGAGTATGATTGGTGTTTTCCATGCAATGAGCCTCATAACCAATCCATGTGCTTGATGGTGCTTTGAATCAAGCATTAATGGTGACAACTACTGTGTGGAGGGTGAGGGCGAGTCGAGAAATAACAACAACAAAACATTCCAACAACAATCAGCCCCAAATGACACCACATTGGTAAATTGGCAAGCGAGAGGATTTTGTGGCATGAACCAGGTAGTTTCTCAAGGTGTTGCAGCCAACACAAGGTCAAAAAGGAGGAATTTGGGTGAAGAACAGCCATTAGCCCCACCAATCCACACCTTCCATGGCTCCACAAATGGTTGGCAAGCAAAATCCAATTTCAAATGCACAAGGGCAGCCAAGAACAGCCCTAGGCCAACTCAAATACCGAGTTGTTGCTGCCCACATGCGAGGAGTGAATGTGCAAACCAAGGGACAACAAAGAGATCCTTCATCACCATTCGATATCATTGATCGGATGAAGAAGACAAATGTCGAATATATCAATGTGGAAATCCTTTTCTATCCCGGGCCAAAGAGATCTGCTGCAAGCTGCCATGAAGGACTGGCCAACTTCGAATCAGCAAGTTCAGATGCAAGACAAAGTGCTTACAAATGCTGCCCAGCCTGAGGGAAATCATGGAGGACAGCAAGGTAAAATGTTGAAGCCCCCTCCTTTACATGTTTGTTTCATTGATCATTGGAAATCAGCTAGTGCACAATTGCATGATAGACTCAGGGGCAAGTAGCTCGGTAATGCCTAAACAAATAGGCTGATCAGGCTAGGGCTCCGGTATGAAACAATATCGAAGGGTAGTGCGGTGGATGGGACAGCGTAGCAATAGTTGGAGTGATTAGAAACTTGAGTCTTACCTTGCATGCATGTCCAAATGTTGTTGTTTTACAAGATGTATCGATCATCATAGACCTTCCACCACTCTTTGCCCTATGCTTGTCGAGGACTTCACAGCCAAGATTGGGGATATTTGTCTGCTGATTGGTCACACATGTTTTGTTGAGAACAAGGTATGGAACTAAGGCTGATCAGGTCGAACCTATTGCAAACTTCCATATTGAGCCTTACACTCCAAGTCGATTAATGCCAATTTTGCTCGGCATTTGATCAAGAAGATCACCCAAGCAGCGATGAAGTGACACTAGGTTGGAAGCATCCGGGATCTAACTCTTGATGAATGGGCAAACAAGATACATGCATTTGATCCTTATCGAAAGTGGAAGAATCGAGCTAGGGGTCTATTGCATACGAAAAAAATCAGCCTATTCTAGCATCACCAAGCCAAACCACAAAGATGACAATGAGGTATGGCAGCTGTTTTTTTGATGGATCAAGGAGTAGACAAGGTGCGGGGAGGTGGAGCTATGCTTGTTTCACCTCGGAGTAAAGTACTATTCAGCTTTTAGATTTCAGTTTGCATGCTCCAATAACAACTGCTTGCTGAATATGAAGCCTTGGTGCGAGGGATGCATTGGGCAATAAAGAAGAAAATAAAGAACTTGCAAGTCTTTGGTGACAGTGAATTGATTGTAAATCAGGTCAAGGGACAACATCTTTGCCAAGAATGATCTACTCGGGTGCTACTGAAGAATAGGGGTGTGGGACCTCATGGAAGATTTTGAGGTTTTGGCATCAAATCCATTCTAGGAAAGAGAATCAAGCTGCTTGAGCGAGGCTTGCGGCGATGTAGGGCAGCCTTTGACATTGTGGAAAGCATTCAACAAGACAAGGTACAGCCAAACATCCACGTGATTGTGAGGCCTTCAGTGCCGGATAACAATGTTAGTTGGCAAGTGTTTGAAAATGACCAGCAAATCATCCATTTCTTGCAAGAAGAAGCTGAGTTCTCAGCCAAGAATCAAGAAAAATTGGAACAGCAGTATGGTGACCAAGTGGTACAGCTGAGAACTAACAAGCTGCCCAAGGGACTTATCACTTTGGAGTCCATTTTTAACCCCAATGATCAGTTTAGAAAGGAGAAAGCAAACATTCAGGTCAAGAGAGAGGATTCAGTATCCATCTTGGTAGAAGAGAACAAACCATTGCAAATTGGAAGGATGACAACTGAACAAGAAAGGTATGAGTTCATACGGTTTGTGTCGAGTTCCACGACGTGTTTGCTTGGAGCTATGAAGACTTGAAAGGTTTGATCCCAACTTAGCTCGGCATACCATCGAATTGGATCCAAATACTAAGCTGTCGGTAGAAAAACAAAGACCAGTCAATCCACACATGGAGCCTCTCATGAGGAAAGAATTGGACAAGCTGATTGAGTCGAGGATCATATTCCCAATCAAGCATTCTAGTTGGGTTGCCAACTTAGTTCGATCGAGAAAAGAAGAGTGGAGAGATCAGATTGTGTGTTGACTTGAGAGACTTGAATAGAGCCTCTCTCGAGGACCATTACCCACTCCCTTCCATGGAGCAAATCTTGCAGTTGTGGCTGGCTCAGAGGTTTCACTACTTGATGGCTACTCGGGCTACTGATCAGATTATGGTGAAGGAAGAGGACCGATTCAAGACAGCCTTCACACCAAATGGGAACTTTTGCATACGGGAAAATGCCATTTGGGCTGTCCAACGCTTTAGTCTTTACCTTCGAAGGGCAATGGACATGGCATTTAAAGGTTTGATTAACAATGTGGTGCTGATTTACCTTGATGATATCACTGTTTTTTCCAAAAATGCAGCAGACCACCTCTCTCATTTGAGACAAGTCTTCACGAGGTGCAGGAGATTTGGAGTGTCTTTGAATCCTAAGAAGTGCATCTTTCTTGCACATGAAGGAAAGCTCCTTGGCCATATTGTCTCCAAGAAGGATTAGCAATTGATCCAGAGAGGGTTGAAGCCATAAGAGCACTACCATTGCCAAGCCACAAGAAAGCCCTTCAGAGTTTCTTGGGAAGGATAAACTTTGTTCGGAGGTTTGTCCCAGATTTTGCAGCCCTTGTCAAGCCCATCACCAAAATGTTAAAGAAGAGCATGGCTTTCAAGTGGACAGCAGAAGGCAAGGAGAGTTTTGAAGCAATCAAAGAAGCCATCTCTCAAGCACCAACTCTCATCAACCCGGACTTCTCCAAGGATTTCATCCTCTATGCATTTGGAGGTAATGACACTATTTCTGCCATTTTGGTACAGCAGAACAAGGATAATGATGAGCAGCCAATTGCCTTCTTCATCTAGAGCCTAGATGACTATGAGGTGAGGTACTCTTTTATTGAGAAGCATGTACTTGCGATAATCGAAGCTTGAAGAAATTCAAGCATTTAGTCTCAAACAACAAGGTCCGATTGCTGGTCTCACATCTTTGGGGGTTAAGGACTTCCTCCTCAACAAGGATTTGAATGAGAAAAGGGCGGGTTGGATCACCCGTGTCATGGAGTATGACATTGAGATCAAGATCACCAAGCTGGTAAGAGGAAAGGATTGTGTGAGCAGCTGGTTTTGGGAAGCAAAAAAGAAGTATGCAATGAAGAAGAGGCTGTTTTTGACAGTCCGGACAGCCATGAGCCAAGTGGCGATCAAGAAGAAGACAATGCTGCCCCCACTCCTTGCTGGACCCAAGGCATTATACACTTCCTAGGCACGAGGCCTATGCCCTCAGAGATGAACAAGACCCAGGGAGACACTTGATTGCGAGGCTGTCCCGTATGCCATTGTTGATGGAGTTTTGTTCAAGAAAGATGTGAATGGAGTCTTCTTGAGATGCATTAGCACAAATCAGATTCAAAGGGTGTTGGAAGAGTTCCATGGTGGACCAGTGGTGGTCATTTTGCACCAAGAGTGACAGCTCTAAAAATCATGAAGGCTGGTTATTATTGGCCTAAAATCTTGATGATTGCTATGCATGGATCAAGAGGTGTAAGAATTGTGCATTCTTCACGGGGAAAAGAGAGACTTGCTGCCCTTCCATTACATCGATCTCGGTTGACCAGCCATTCATGCAATGGGGTTTGGACTTCATTGGAGTCATTAATCCCAATTCAAGCCAAGGGCACAAATGGATTTTGTGACCCACGGACTACTTCACCAAATGGATGAAGCGTAGCACTCGAAGAGGCAAATGAGTCTAGCATCTTAGACTTTTATGAGGGGATAACAACCAGATTTGGTGTACCTGCTACAATAATCTCTGATAATGCATTGGCATTCATTGGATCTAAGGTAGTGAGTGGGCTGTCAAACGGGTATCTACCTAAGCACTTCATCAAACTATTACCCTCGAGGTAATGGCCGGGCCGAGTCTACAAACAAGAACTTGTTGAGGATCATTAGGAGGACTCTTGATGAGAATCAGAGGTCTTGGCATACCAAACTGAAATCAGCCTTATGGGCTGATAGGATAACTCCCAAAAGATCCACAGGTAACTCTCCATTCAAACTTGTCTATGGAAGAGAGGCAATCTTGCCCATGTCACTTGAGTTGCCAACATTGGAACTCATGAAGCAGCTGGAGTTGCTTGAATTTGAGCCCATGGAGGTGAGGTATGCGAGTTGATGGAGCTGCGAGATCAAAATCGGGCATCCCAAGCAATGGAAAGGATCAAGCTTTGATCAAAAGACCTTTGATAGGAAGGCCAGGATAGATCTTTTCGGTTGGAGATCTAGTGTTGAAATGAAATGGATGTGGATAGAGCAAAACCGGAAGGCATTCAAAATTTGATGCCATTTGGAGTGGCCCATACATGGTCACGAAGTGCAAGAACAACAATGCTTTCCAATTGGCCTCATTGGATGGTGAAGAACTGCAGATTCCAGTCAATGGAATCTATCTCAAGCGTTGCTTCTAGAGGAAATTCACTACCTTGTAAATATTAGATTAGATTTTCATTCCTCCAAGTGCTTGTGCACATTGTTTTTTGTAGGTTAGTTTTGTTTTCCCTAAGTGCTTTGGCACAACTTGCTGTCCATGGAGATGTTTTGCAGTCCTTGCTTCCATCAGGTGATATTCCATCTTCCTCCTTACACATTCTAAGTCAGTTGGGGTTCTAAACTAGAATATTTGATGACTCCATGCCCATGGACTACTTGAGCAAGCTGGTATCTTCTACTAGCGGGCGAGTAACCCCATTGAGTCACCAAATTGTTATCAAAATTCACCCCCGGGTAAATTTGATAACATGCATCGAAATACTCAAGTCCCGGAGAAAATAGATTGATTGAGGCAAAAAATCATGTTTAGGGTCCCCTCGGATTTTTCTAACTCTCTGTCGAAGAAAAAGAGCAAGTTCTAAAAAGGGTGAAAAAGTTGCAAAAAACAAGCTTGGGCCAGAAAAAATCATGAAAATTGGCTAAGTCCTAGTCCAGGCGGTCCTTGGGACAGTTGGGACGTCGGGCGCGAATCGGCCGAAAAGACTCCGGGCGGTCTGCAGCAAAGGGGGACATTGGGACATCGTGGGCGCGCGGGACGCGAAAAGGCAAACCGGCCGAAGGTAAAAGCAAAATTGACTAAGCTGTGCTTGCTGTGAGAATGGGTTGAGGACATCATTGGACATGCGAAGGACATGAAGGGCCGTGAGGGGCGTGAAGGAGGGACAAACCACCGGATCGGCCAAAGCGAGAGAACTTTTTCACCTTTGGACCAGGTTGGGACATTTGGGACATAGGGGACGCGTGGGACACGGGAAGCCAGAGGAGGCGAGAGCGATCAAATCACGCCACGTGTCTTCGCCTCAAAGAGGGGAAGCCCGAATCGGGTGGATCGGAGAAATTTGTCCCAGACAGTTTGGGACATCCGGGCAAAAGGGGCGAGGGACGAAAAGCGGCGAGCCGCGGGCCCGAATCGAATCGGGAAATGCCACGTGTCACGAGGGAAAACGTCCAAAATTTCAAAGGGCAAGGTTTGAAGCGTTGGCCCGAGCCAATAAAAAGAGGACACGTGTCCTAAGGAGAAGGGGAGTGTGGAGCTCGGGGAGGAATTAGAGAATTTGGCAAAAGTTTTGGCCAAAAACTAAAAGGTAAAGGATGACCCCGCGCCCCTGTCCTCCAACCAGATCATGCCACGTGTCCCAAGTGGCGGGGACGGGGAAAAAATGGAAAATTTTCCAAAATTACAAAAAGTCAAAACTTTCAAGGAAAACCCACGGGTAAGGGAAGGAGAGAGAATTTCTCATCCAATCAGCGCCCGACACGTGTCGTCCAGGTGGCGGAGCGCGGGAAAAAAATTTTTTCAAAACCCATTTTTGCCTGTTTTGTGCCCTAAATCTTCAGATCGCCATATCTTTCGATCCAGAGCTCAGATTTGCACGTTCTTTATATCATTGGAAAGCTTATAAAATTCTCTACATGATTCTAGGGTCAATCTTGAATTTTGGTTTAGTCTGGAGAGAGAAAGTTAAGAAACGGCTCTGACGTGTGTTCATGGCCAGAAATGACATTTCAGCGACCAAATTTAATGCAGAATGGGTCGCATTCTCCTCCAATTTGGTCAAAAATGATAGGGTATGGGTTTGTAAGGTCCTCCATGCTGATTTAATGCATTTTCAGTCAATGAGGAATGGGCTCCCACGTTTTGTATGTTTTCTCTCTCCTGGGCTCGACCCATGCAATGTAAAAGCTAGATTTGGCTCATTTCTAAAAGGGGGAACACTTTTTGGCATAGCAATCTTCTTCTTTCACCTCCAGTAAGTGATTGTTGCAAGAATCAGACCTCTTCAAAGATTGTAACAGTTTTTACCCTCTCTGAGGTTGTAATGCAGTGGTTTTGACATTGGAAATGATAATGCAAGCTTTGTGAATGGGTTTCAATCCTTTGTTTGTATTATTTGCTTCATTTCAGATCCTAAATTATATCTTATCAGCTTGTGTATGTTTTATGTTGCAATCTTTGGTTTGTGTCTATTTGCATGACAAAAATATTCACCACTCGTAAGCACATTTATTTTCTCAAAATTGCATTGAAATATGATAATTATAGATTAAAATTTGAATTGAGTACATATTTTTTATTATTATAGTTAGAGGTCGAGGGAATCAACCACAACCAAACCCTTATTATTCCTGACATCCCTCCCGACACTCCCATAATTGCTCAACATCCCTCGGGTAGTCAAGAAGATTTAGCAGCCCAAATAGTTGAAAACAAAATTGAAATTGAGGATTTAATCAAAACAATGAGGGATGCACAATCTACAAACCCCCACCGCCTCTCTTGCAAACACATTGGAGGCATTACTTGTTCAAATTGATGCAAAAATGGGGAAAATTGATCATTGGACAACTTACAGAGAGGGTTGTAGGGTTTATTATTCCAACAAATTGTCATATGTGGATGTAAAGAAAAAATAAATTTCAAAAGAACTCATATGCGCCTTATTCACGATCCCACACTAATCTTACTATTCCATTGACATGTAAATGATTTCCCATCCATTGGTGCAATAATAATTTGATTAGAAATAATTTTTGGGACCGATGGTGGATGGTGTTTGATTTTCCACCTTGTAATAACAACGAGGTGCCACTATACTTTATGAGGAAACTCTATTGCAAGTTTATCCTCAACGAGATCCCAAATTATTTTGATTTTGAGATTTCCAGGGCCAGGAAAAGGATCTGCACAGATCGACCAGGTGCACAACGTGCACCTATTCAAGGGTAGATTCCCACACAAAAGCCCCCTCACCCTGAGATTGTCCCTCAAGCAGTGAAGGAGACAGTAGAGATTGATACACTCCACGCACTTCAGGGGCTATCTGCGACCCTTGTTCGACATACGAGGGAGATTTTGAGCCAAGATGCTCATGGAGGTACATAAAGTATTCCCTCAGGGAGTACTAGCATGAGGCCACATTTTTTCTCATCATGTGGTAGCATATGTTTGGGGCCCGAGGAGGACGATACTTTCATGCGTACTGATTTTGGTGCACCTGGTGCTAGGGATGAACATGATAATGTCACTATGTCAGATGTCCTTTTGAGTGAGACATTTGGATTACATTCATCGGCGTCACCTTCGTAGGTAAATTTGTTATGTTTTTTTATGTGTGTTACAAAAATTTTGGAGTACCTGATTTACTTATATATGTTAAATTTTTGAAATAATTATATTTGTACATGTACATGCATTGATATTACACGTGCGGGGAGGCACATCTTCATCCCGACCACAGGCGGTGAGCACCATGCATACATACATTCACAGAGGTAATTTAGAATGTTAATTATGTAAAATTTTCACATACATGTGTGTGTGTGTATATATATATATGTGTATATGTGTGTATATATGTATATATATATATATATATATATATATATATATTAGTTTTGAAGTCAAATATATGTATGTTCTTGTATGTCCATCTAACTCATGTGATATACATGTTTGATAAAGATGTTGACTTCACTAGACACCCCACCATCTCTGCGACAAGTAGATAAAGGTGTTGCCATTGTGATTTCATCTGTGCAATAACTCACTGAGGTATTCAAACAACACGTAAATTTTGTTAAATTTCTCATGTAATTCATATTATGTTAAATTACATGTTAGTAATGTCTTTCATTGTAGAATTATTAAATTATGTTAATAATGTCCTTCATTGTGTGTATGCAAGAGTTACCTATGACAGGGCGCAACCCTGTTCATTTGATTCACAGGCGTGGTGGGGTAAAAACAATAGTTCTATATTGATAAAATTAGTTAAAATATTGTCATTATGTAGATACATGTACTTAGCTCTATTTTTGCTAATTCTGATGTTAGATTTTCTGATCTTATGTGTATGTAGGGAACTTCAACCCCCTCCATTTTGACTTTGAGGGCATGGACTCCTCCATCTCATCGTCTTCGTACCCCCGTTCATACTGCAGAGCTCCCGATGACTCATCTTGAGCATGAGATGCAAATTTGGCGTGATCGACAACTTGCGGTAAGTTTGTGTATTTATGTAAATACTTTCATTCTAGCATTGTCTTAAATACATGTTGAAAACATATATAAATTAAGTTTTGACAAAAAAACATTGTTTGCATTTACAGGCTCATCTACAGGTGAGTATTCAGCGGAAGAGGACTCAAGCATGGGCTGGGTGATCCAAAGTCATCTCATGGATCTCCATCTTCACTAAGGGAGGGCCTTCTTTGAGAAAGGCCAAGAGAGGGATAGATTTTGATGAGTAGGAAATATATATGTCTTACATGACATTGTTTTTGTATGCCTATGTGCATGGCATTGTATGTAAGCCTATATGGCATTTGAACTTGATGGTATATGACCTATTTGGGCATTTTTGTATTTATTATGCACATTAAAATACTATTTGGAACTTGATAATTTTGTATGAGACCTTACATTTCTAGATTATTTTTGCATGAATCTAATATGATGTGCACTTGACAATATTTAAGACATTATGGATTATTTTTTCATTTATTGGTGATGTACATGTACTAGCATTTTCAATGTATAATATGCATCAAACTTTGGAAATTAATATTTATATAATGTATGTATATAAAGAGTTACCTAATCTAAGTAATTATTCATTCAATTTATCAATGTGTATATGTGTATTTACCTTACTTGTGCTTCTTCTTGCTCATGGTCTCTTTGTACTGGTTCCTATCTTATCATGCACTTACTACATTCTTCTATGCTTCGTAGTCTTCTCCCTGTTAAAACACCCGAACAATCGTCACAATTTGATGCCTTTCATCTATTGATATTTTGAGAATGTCTCTCCATATACATTACTCCAATGCTTGAGAATGTCTCCAGATGTAATGACATTTTGATTCAGACACTCAATGATTCTTGATTGTCTAATCCTGTCCAATTCATGTTACTACCTTTAAATCTGTAGGCATTTCAAGTTATTTGGAAATCACATCACACCCTTCACTAGGCTTGATGACTACCCATATCCTTTTTAAGGAACTTTTGAAAGCATCCATGGGTTTATCATAACATAAATTATCAATGAATGGAAGGTCACTAAGTCATAGGCCAGCTGACTCCCATCCAGAACTAAACAAGAAAGATTTACTAGGTGATTGATAACTCCCATGTGTTCTTAGACATACCCCTATCAAATTCATTCTTAAGCCAATCTAGTCATTCAGGGCTCTTAAGCGACTACGCCCGGATGGGGTAGCCCTACACTGACTCAGACTGCACTATTTCTCACGTTTACAAACAATAGGACAACGAGAGAACCAGATGGAGAGGGAGAAAACCATGAGAGGATTTCATAGAGGGCCCCAACATGGAGCTCTCGGATCTAATGAGATGTCTCTAGGCCACATGAGTCCGAGAAATCACATGTCGAAGATATGGCATGTTTGGGCCTCAGGGCTCTTAAGTGACTATGCTCGGACGGGGTAGCCCGAGAGCACGAGGAGCATAGGGAACCAAAACAAAGCCTCCAATAGTGTTCACCAGGCCATTTGGACATGTTGGCATAGTTGGTTTGGTCCCATGAGCTTCCATTTGCAAACTACAACATCTAGCAGCCCTACATTGACTTAGACTACACTATTTCTCACGTTTACAAACAATAGGATAGTGAGAGAACCGGATGGAGAGAGAGAAAACCACGAGAGGATTTCGTAGAGGGCCCCACATGGAGCTCTTGGATCTGATGAGACATCTCTCTCTAGGTGCCATGGAGTCTGAGAAATCACCCGTCGAAGATATGGCGTGTTTGGGCCTCAGGGCTCTTAAGCGACTATGCCCAGACGGGGTAGCCGAGAGCACGGGGAGTGTAGGGAACCAAAAAAGCCTCCACTAGCATTCACCAGGCCATTTGGACGTGTTGGTGTAGTTGGTTTGGTCCCACAAGCTTCCGTTTGCAAACTATAGCAACATCTGGCAGCCCTACACTGACTGACTTGCTACATATTTCTCGCATTTACAAACAATAGGACAACGAGAGAACCGGATGGAGATGGAGAAAACCACAAGAGGATTTTGTAGAGGGCCCCGACATGGAGCTCTTAGATCTAATGAGATGTCTCTAGGTGCCACGGAGTCCGAGAAATCACCCGTCAAATATATGGCGTGTTTGGGCCTCAGGGCTCTTAAGCGACTATGCCCGAATGGGTAGCACGAGGAGCACGGGAGCATAGGGAAACAAAAAAATCCTCCATTAGTGTTCACTAGGCCATTTGGACATGTTTGGCGTAGTTGGTTTGGTCCCATGAGCTTCCATTTGCAAACTACAACATCTCAACCCTACACTGACTCAAACTGCACTATTTCTCGCATTTACAAACAATAGGACAGCGAGAGAACCGGATGGAGAGGAGAAAACCATGAGAGGATTTTTGTAGAGGGCCCCGACATGGAGCTCTTGGATCTGATGAGACATCTCTAGGTGCCATGAGTCCGAGAAATCACCCGTCGAAGATATGGCATGTTTGGGCCTCAGGGCTCTTAAGCGACTACGCCTAGATGGGTAGCCCGAGAGCACGGGGAGCATAGGGAACCAAAAAAAAGCCTCCACTAGCATTCACTAGCCATTTGGATGTGTTGGCATAGTTGGTTTGTCCCACGAGCTTCTGTTTGCAAAACTACAGCATCTCTGGCACCTCTACACTGAGTCAGACTACACTATTTCTCGTTTTACAAACAATAGGACAATGAGAGAACCAGATGGAGAGGGAGAAAACTGAGAGAGGCTTTTATAGAGGGCCTCAACGTGGAGCTCTCGATTTGATGAGACATCTTAGGCCATCCACGAGTCACATGTCGAAGATATGGTGTTCCTAGGCTGATGTGTACTACTACTGAACGAAGCTATGCTCGAACTAAATGAATTACGACAACACATCCAAATGGCCTAGTGAATGCTAGTGGAGGATTCGTTTTGGTTCCCTACGCTCCCCCCATGTGCTCTGGGCTACCCGTCCGAGGCGTAGTCACTTAAGAGCCCCATTTGCCCAAACACACTGCCATATCTTCACAGGTGATTTCTCACTTTGTGGCACCTAGAGAGCGTCTCAATTAGATCCAAGAGATCCACATTAGGGCCCTCTACGAAATCCTCTCTCGCAGTTTTATCCTTCTCCATCGTTTCTCTCACTGTCCTATTGTTTGTAAAAATGAGAAATAATGTAGTCTGAGAGTCGTGGTGTAGGGCTTCCAGATGTTGTAGTTTGCAAACGGAAGCTAGTGGGACTGAACCAACTACGCCAACATATCCAAATGGCCTGGTGAATGCTAGTGGAGGCTTCTTTTTGGTTCCCTACACTCCTCCCAGTGCTCTCGGGATACCCCGTCTGAGCATAGTCGCTTAAGAGCCCTAAGGCCAAAACACGCCATATCTTCGACGGGTGATTTCTCAGACTTCATGGTGCCTAGAGACATCTTGTTAGATCCGAGGGCTCCATGTTAGGGCCCTCTACGAAAGCCTCTCATGGTTTCTCCTCTCATCCGGTTCTCTCATTGTCCTATTGTTTGTAAACGTGAGAAATAGCGTAGTCTGAGTCAGTGTATGGTTTCCAGAGACTATAGTTTGCAAACGGAAGCTCGTGGGACCGAACCAACTATACCAACATGTCAAAATTTCCTGGTGAACACTAGTGGAGAATTATTTTGGTTCCTATTCTCCCGTGCTTTGGGCTACCCTCAAAGTGCAGGTGTAGTCGCTTAAGAGCCCCGAGGCCCAAACATGCCATATCTTCGACGGTGATTTCTCGACTCATGTGCACCTAGAGATGTCTCATTAGATCCGAGAGCTCCACATCGGGCCCTCTATGAAATCCTCTCATGGTTTTCTCCTCTCCATCCGTTCTCTCTTGTCCTATCTTATTGTTTTAAAAACGCGAGAAATAATGTAGTCTAAGTCAAGTGTAGGGTGCTGTCGAGAGTCTATGTTTGCAAATGGAAGCTCGTGGGACCAAATCAACTACACCAACACATCCAAATGGCCTAGTGAACACTAGTGGAGGCTTTGTTTTGGTTCCCTAAACTCCCCATGCTCTTGGGCTACCCCGTCCGGGCATAGTCGCTTAAGAGCCATGAGGCCCAAACATGCCATATCTTCGACGAGTGATTTCTCGGACTCCGTGGTGCACTAGAGATGTCTCATTAGATCCGAGAGCTCCATGCCAGGGCCCTCTATGAAATCCTCTCATGGTTTTCTCCCTCTCCATCTGGTTCTCTCACTGTCCTATTATTTGTAAATGTGAGAAATAGTGCGGCTGAGTCGGTGTAGGCTACCGTGAGAGGCTGTACTTTGCAAACGGAAGCTCATGGGACCAAACCAACTACGCTAACACGTCAGGGGCTGGTGAATGCTATTTTTTTTTTCTATACTCCCGTGTGCTTTGGGATACCTCTTCCCTCTCGGTACAAAAAGCTCTCGTGGTTTTCTCCATCTCCATTCAGACTGAGTCAGTGTAAGGTTGTCCATTTCCAATCACCTAAATAATATAGGTGGTTCATACAATATAGGTGGTGAAATGAGAATTTTAATAAGATATTTTTACAATATAGGTGGTGAAATGAGAATTTTTTTTTTGTTCCTTTCTAATATTTAATTTTCTTAGCTTCACTTGGCTTCGAGAATAATAAATTCTCTACTAATAGTGCCAACCACGTGAAGGTGGAAGCTTTTTTGGCACCACTAACCTACATAAACATGTTAGTAAGTAATTAAATAGAATTTTAAATCATACAAAATTTAAACAAAATCATTTAAGTAAATATTCAAATTAAATTCATGAAGAACATACCTTTGCAAATTCAATCCAATGAACCACAAGGATCAACTCTATTCTTGATAGTAGCAAGAATTGCTTCATGATCTAATTCACGAACCTTCCACATTTTTTGTTTGATGGCCGACCTCGATATTTGATCAATTTAATATTTGTTGCAAGGACCAAATGTGAATAGTGAAGTATCTTCCGATGTACTTCATAGTCTTCAAACAACCAAATGTTTGATTTTTTGATAGGATATCGTCGAAGCCAAGTTCCAGTGACTACCACTGATCCAGTGGGATACTCAAGGTCTTCACCATCAATGACTGTGGAAGTCAATTTTTTTCCCTCTACACAATGAGATAAGTAGTTTGTTCCTCTTCATTAAATTCCATCGCAATAAATAACTACAAAATGTGCCCTATGTATCACAAAGTAAAATTGTTCAGTCAATTTATAAATACATTAAGAGTTGACCATTTAATAATTTATAAATCTAAAACATGGCATGTACATATATGTATGTACCTTGTTGCACTAAATCGAGACTTGGTCAAAGTCGGGTGATGTTGTCATTTGATCTGAAGACCCTGCAAGTTGTAATGCTCGTGGAACTTGATGTGTGTCGAGTGGAATTAGAGGTCTACAAGTCCACTCATCCACCCACTTTGTTGTGACTCACATTCATTCCACACAAAATCAATGCATGATATACAAAAACATGTCATGCACCTAGTATAAATAGTCCAAGCATTTGCATCTGAACTACGGAATGAGTGCATATCACTTGATCCTACAACTGTCATACAATCTTCAAAGTTTTTCAGATGTTGTTGCTCTATCAACCAAAAATATCTACAAACCGTTGATCTCTCTTGAGATTCATGGCCCATATTCTTGACACACCAATCAAAATATTTTTGCATCTATAAATTTAGCACCATCCTTGAACTTTAACTCTTCTCTTGCAAGTGCTCTTTTCACACATGCTCCTACACCATCATGCTCTCCTTTTCCATGCCCTACCTCAGTAAAACTCCAGATATGTTGTACATTTGTTTCTTTGTGCATCCTACTTAGCCAATAAAACATCCGTGCATTCTTGAATTGTGATGTGCAGTTGTCCGACCAAATGTAATGTTGATCGAAACTAATGTTCCTCTCATTCAAGTTCACATAAAACACCTGAAACACCCTTGTACATATTCTGTAGAATGTGTCCGATCATCACTAATGTAGAAATGATACTCTCTCAATATTTTTGGTCTTGCTCAGTGCTTTCAAGAGAGTGCATGAATGTTATATGCATGAAAATAGAAACTTGCACTGAGTTATAATATTGAGATGAACCTCCATTTGTGGCTATAATGTGTAATTCTCTGCAAAGTCAACTATTGAAACAATAGTACCAAGTGGGAATGTGTCCTTGCTTAACTTGAATTGTTCATCCAACCATCGAGCTCTATGTGTGTGCCTTGCATACTCATAAAAATTTCCTCTCTGAATTTGACCATATATTCGATATACAGTAATTGTTTTGTAACAAGCTCACACCTCTTAGATTCTTTTCCATCTTTTAATTGATATGCCACCGATTTATATTTGGTGAAATCAACCAATTCTTTTCCTATTGAAGATGTACTCTCCTCATGGATACAACTTTTCAGATTTGGCAAGCCACCACATACATTGCACGTTCCATCCAAACATGCTTTGTTATAAAAAATTGTCTTGTTGATTTTTCACAAAATATTGTTAGAATAAATTCCCTTGAAGATTTTTGTGGGACATTTATTCCACACTCCTACAACATGATGTCAGTATGTAAAACACTACGTATTTGACAAAAACATCATAATGCATTGAAAATTCAACATGATGCCTGCAACAACAAGTGGTACGTGAGTGATTGATTTTCACATAAAAGGGTTTGTTCATTTCAAAGAATCTTTGGCTAATGTTAATTTGTGGATTTTCATTTTTAAACTTAGAGAACATTTCTGTTTGAGTCATATCTAAGAAATGTTTTGCACACGATTCACGATTACGAGAACCTATTCTTCTTTTTACTATATCTCTTCTATTCGGTGACACCCTTGTGTTCTCATTCCAAAATTTTACAATTAATTCTTTTAGAATATCAGATGTATTCTTGTCTTTTCATGGAAGTCTGCTAGAGAAAAGCCCAATAGTCAGTGTTATTGACTGACTCAAGACGTTTACGTCTCTCTATTGCTTTCATTAGTGTTTTTCTATTTAGCTTCAAAGCACTACTTGTTTTTCTAATCAAGCGTTTATTAACTATTTTATCACTTACTATACAATTAGTTAGTGCACGTCATGTAGCATTACTATCTTTGGTGCATCTTTTTCCCACCTACTACACTTGTATGCTTTATGTATGTTTTCAACAATTGACACATTTTGATCAACAACATTAGATGTTCTTAACCCTAGGGTCTTCATTATAGGTCTCATCTTAATTAACTTCATCAATGAAACAAATAATTGACATCTTTGTGCGTCATTTAAATTCTCAAAGTAATTATCCCAAATTCCACTAGCTTTTCTTCTCGCATTTCTTTTGGACATTTTGTTAGGCATTGGTTTTATAATGTTTTCATCAATTTCAATTAAGTGAATTGGTTTTCTTCATGAAATGGAAGGAGGTGTTCTTAGAGGTGAAGATTCATTTACAAGGTTACTTTCTTCATTCAGTGTTTTCATACAAATTTCGGGGTTAACATTTGGATTCTCAAGTAAGGGTTCAACAATTGGATTCATATCAATTTCTTCATCCATACCAACATTATCATTCAATTCAATATCATTATTCATTGCAATATCATTATTCTCTACATTTTCATTATGTATTTCATCCCAATTTTCTAATACATTAGCTACATTTGATATAGCGGATGTACCTTGCCTTGCTCGAAGTTTTTGCATTCTCTTCAATTTCTTTATTCTCTTCTCTTCCAATTGCTCCGGTGTCTTATTCTTGACTTTCCTCTTGTCCTTAGCTCGACGTTTATCACCCATGATTAGAAAAAATCAACTAGTGGGGTAGGGGACAAAATGAAATACTAAAAAATCATGCAAGAATGTAGAGAATATTGCAGACAAAACAAAATGTTTGCAGAATTCCCATGAAAGAGATGAAAGGGATGTTGGGGGCCACAAGATATAAAAAATCAAAATGTGTATGCATTATGTAACAAGTACATGTTTTTTGTTTTCTCTTTTCCCAAGCCATGCCTCGAGGCTTGGGATCCGTTTGGATCCCCAAGCCTGAGGCATGGACCTGCACAAACATAACAAAAAATGTTTTTACAAGAAAATGTAAAAATGACACTTCCTCTATGATAAATCAAAATAAAACAATCGATCCATTTTTAAAAAATTATACCACAACGTAGAGCAGAGTCTCTTCTTTCTTAAAATATAATTTTCAAATTTTCTGACTAATATAAGATATCCATATTATTTATTTTCTAACTATGCCTTTTTATAGCTATTTTTTGAAGTGTAAATATGTCTATCTTTCATGGTGTATCTTTTTTTTGGGTGATCAAATTAAAAAAATTATACTAGCCCAAACTAGGCATAATTCTATACATATTCAAAAAAAAATCTAATTTTTGATATTTTTTGAGGTAGTTAGGGGGTGGGGGCACGGTCGGAGCTCCGTTATTTTTCAAAACATAAAATTTTTGTACTAGAAAAATCATAAATAAAAAAATATTCGCTAAAAAAATCTAAAAAAAATGGAGCCCAAACTAGATGCTCCTAGCTATCTTTCTACCAAAGGGTTTTCAAAAATACTAAATGGTGCTCAAAAAATGGTGGGGGCACGAAAGTCACTCTATTATGTTTTTTAACAAAAAGGAGCATTTTTGTATTTTAGTTGTTTGACCCACTTAAACTTATCCGTTTTCAATAAAATTTAGTATCTTAGAAACTAGACTCAGAAACTATTCATATTCAAATTTTGAGTGTAACTATTTCGATTCATTGAAGTTTTTTTTTACTAAAAATACATCCAATTAAGACCCCTTTTAGCCCCCAACTTGGTGCACTTACCCTATGACTAAACGTGTAGGAATATTTCATGAAAGCATAATGCATATATAACGATATGTATGAATAAGGTTTGATTTCCACATCTTAAATCCATTCTTCAAGCTATAGTTAACTCAACTATGGGATAATAGGGCCAGCCAAGAAGGGGAAATGCCGAAAAATACTAGAGAAGAGAAGGAAAGAAACAACAAAGATCCAAATTCCTCGGGCTCAAACGGTTCAGGAAAAATTCCAAAAATGACTAAGTATGGAGGAGGCATCAATTAAGAGACCAAGTGTCCTAATGATGCTTCCCCAAAGGTGAATCCAAAAGGGAGATCCCAAGTGAGTGCCAGACTGATGCGTGTCCCGAGAGAAAGCGGGGTGTCGGGGGAAAGTTGATTCTTTTCCCCTTGCTATCACAAAAGGGGTAAAATTTGCAAAATGGCCCGAAACTCGCCTGAGAGAAAAGTCGGTGTTAGAACCCAAGTCGAGCCAAGGTAGGGAGTCGAGGGAAAGGTGAAAATTTTCCTTTCGTTCAAAGGGAAAAAGATAAATTACGGACTCAAAAGCTCGATTTTTGTTTTAATCCACCGTGCATGTGTCCCAAACCAAAAGGGGGACCCATTTTTAAAATTGTTTTCCCGCTCATTTGTATGGATTGAATACAAAATTTGAAGGGGCATATCTTTCAAATTAGGGCTTGAAATATTGTGAATCTGACACCATTGGGAATATCTCAACCTCACCTATGCCATGGAGGTATGAAAATTTAATTTTGAGGAGGTTAGGTAAAGGAAAATGGAGGAAACATCTTCAGGCCTTGAAGGGATCCATCTGTCTCCACAATAACCGAGATCGGATTCAATCATGTTTCCATCATTTCCTCTTCTTTCAAGGCATCGATCAAGGATTCATGCAGTAAAGGAAGATTTGGGGGAAGATTTTATCAAGTATTAACAACAAAGTGGTTGAGTTTCGGCTTGCTTTTTTGCTTATCTATCTCTCTCTCTCTTACTTCTCTCGATCGAATCTATAAATATGGGGGAAAGATTCATTGTAAAGGGTTGGACATTCCTTGTTTCGCAGCTTCCTTCTCCTTCTAGAAAAGGGATTTTGGGGATTCAGACTTCCATTAAAATTGTAATACATTTCTACCTTTTGGCTACTTTGTAATGAACTGTATCAATCCATAGAGCAATAAAACATGTCTGTGATTGATCTTAGATCCTTTCTTATCTCTTTTTCTTCCATTTGGTCTTCCATTACAGATCTGGCTATTTGTGCTTGTTTATTGTATGCATTTTGTTGGTTTGTGTCTATTGGCAAAATAAGTGTTCATCATTCCTTTGGTGCATCACCTGGTAGTTTAGTTATTTCTTATTTCTTATACTCTTTTATCCCTGTCTCCTTGGCAAGTCTTAGATTAGGTATAGAAATAGATCCTCTACAAATCCTTACGTATGCACCTAAATAGAGGGATAAGGAACCAGCCTTTAATCTGGAGAGCTTTTCCATTTTTACAAGGTCCCACACCTTAGGAAAAGTTCAATGTTATGCAATCACACCAAATGACCCTGCCTTAGAAAAGCATATCCATAACTCATTTGGGGGTGCTTTGTGATTTTGCACTAATAGTTTTGGCATGCCCGGTGGGACCTTAGAGGTCTCCACTTCATTGCAACAAGATTGATGTGCACTTGTTGCAATTTCTAGCTTATTAGAAGCTTCAATTTACACATCTGGTGACTCCATCTGGTAAACAACTCATTCTCTAAGTTGTAGACTTGTTTTCCATTCACTTCCATTCATCCTTCTTTCCATATTCTTTCATTCTTTCCATTCCATGAAGTTGTGCAATCATGAATTCATTTCCACCATGGAATTCACATCTACTGATGCAAATAACACATTCCAACTCCAATAAGCTTTACAAATCCTTCAAATCAGCATTTTGAGCAAATCCAAAATCAGCATGGTTACCCCTATGAGTAGTAGTGCCAAAATCAGTTTGGCTATGGAACTTTCCAAGAGCAGGGGTATGCAAACAATGAAGAAAATCAAATGCAAGATGTTGGTCTGCTAGAGAAGATCCAAAAAATGGAGATTGGCATGGTGCAGTCAAGAGCTACAACTCAAATGAAGGTGTTCAGAATTGGTTGTAGGGCACCCTGTCCATGGGAAGGCCCTTTTCCAAGACACTACAACCCTCAAGAGAAGCTGGACTTCATAATTGAGATGCTGCCCCAACTTACACAATGGACTGAGGAGATAGAAGCATATGAGCAGATTCTGAATCAACCTTTTCAATGGGTAAGTCATTCAATAGTTCCTTGTATTTATTCTTCTTCATCTCAAGCTTTACCATTTCAACAATGTCAAGTTGTAAACCCAACCAATTCTGCTCTAGTTGTGAAAACCATCCCTCCATCCCCTAGTATCCCATCCCATCTCATCTTTTCTACCCTCTTCTCTTCCAAATCCAAATCCCCTCCACAAGAGAAAAAAGAAATACCTTCCACTCCAAAGAAACAAGAAGTTTCGTCTCTTCCACCACCAAAAACAAATGAAAAAATGGTTGAATCCCAACCCACTCCTTCTCTTGCCTTCCCAATTCCATGTGGAGAAGAAGAAATTTTAAAAATCAGTTATGAATGACAACAAGAAGAAGAAGTGAAAGAAGAATAAATGGTTAAAATATTAGTGAGTTTAGCTCTTAGGTTTGGGATAACAGATATTCCTTTTCTGGTGAAGCCTTCATAGGAGAAGAAGGTTGAAGAGCAAGTGGTGGCTAAGACTGAATTTGCAGTAGAGAAAGAACAAGAAAATGAAGAATAAAATCAGCAGTCACCCCTTAGAATGTAGTGTTCATGTTGGCACTTTAAGTGAAAAGAATGTTGATCCAATTCAAACTACTCAATCAGCCTAGGAAGGAGAAAACAAATCAGCTCAAAGTCCCATTGGAAAGGAGCAAGTGGATGAGACCAAATCAGAGTTTGTAACATTATTAGTGTTTTCTTGCTTTCATTCGAAGGGCTTGTTTTGGTTGTTGAATCCATTTTGGAGGAAAGATCTAAAAGAAATATTACACTCCCAACTTGTCCTCTAGAGCAGCAGTTTGAGGAGTTTGATATGGAAAAATTCATGCTAGAGGAAGAGTTCAATCAAGAGCAAGATGGTCTTCAAACAATAGAGGAAGGAGAAGCTGCTCCAAATCCAAAAGAAGAGGAGTACATTCTAGCTATGGAGGAGAAAAATGCAGATCCAAAGGCTTTGAACACAAAATAGGCTATAGAAGAACCTTCAGTTCTTCCTTCCACTTCATCTTTCTCGAGCTCTAACATTGGAGAAGAGTTTGATCTTTCAAACTTCATGTTGGAGGATGAAAGAAACCATGGTGAACAAGTTGCAAACCAAAAAGACACCATGGAAGAGGTTGAACATTTGTAGTAGGACAACAATGAAGCAGAGTACTTGTCTGATTTGGAGGACTATTTTGATGGAGAAGAACCAGTTGAGTTTCTATTGTTTTCTCCTTCATTCACCCTTCAAATATGTGAACCTGCTGTCATGAAGGAGAGCACTCATTTGCAGCAGTCTGTACTTTATAGTAGCCTTTTGGAATCTAGTTTGGGAGACTCAAACCTTCCATGCTCTTCATAGGAGGAAGAAGAGAAACAACAGAAGAGTTCCACCATTCCTTCCACGCCATTCACCCAAAGAGGTCTACAAGAAGACTCCATTTTTAGAGTGGAAAATCAGAGCAATGGGCATATCAAATGGATCGGACCTTACCCAATCAGGTATTTTGATTCATTGGAGCCAAAGGAGAAGCCAAATCTGGTCATGCCCATTTTAGGGCATGAGGATGAGCTACAAAGCACCAAGGATTAGCTACCATACCTCTTCAATACAAATGCAAAGCAACTAAAAGAGGTATTGGTTTTGTCTTCAGTTGATACTTTGGTAATTTGGGTGGAAGATCAGCTTGTAGTTAGTTTTTCACTCATCCAACCAACCATGTTTAGTGCCAAATCAGTTGCATGGCTGCCATTTTTTAGGAAGGGAAGCTATTTCTCCCTGCCAGTTCAGGATTTGTTTGAGCTCCCTTTGCTCTTGGTTAGAGTAGTGTAGGTAGGTTTGTTTTCAGCAGAAGAAGTTCTTTGCATGCTCTATGCATGTTCCATTTAGAGCATGTATGATTTCAAATTTTGTATATAGTGTGGTGCTATTTTGTGGATCTTATGCAGTCCATCCAAAAAGACGGATTAAGCCCCGAGTTAAAATGATTTTCTACTCTCGAAACCTTAATTTATATATTTCTTATGAAAATTGAGAGTGCAAGTAGCTGATCTCGTGAATCAAACGAAAAATTAGTATCATACCATATTTCTCGAATCCATGCCCAACGATAGGACAAGGAAATTGGTCTTTTCATCTAGCAAGAAAATACCCCTATGAGTCACCAAATTGTTATCCATATTTCACCCCGCACCAAATATTGGATCAGCCACGACCCCGCATAAGAGGAACCTAAGAAAAATCATTCAAATCCTACAAATTGGTCGCAGAAGGACTCAACCATGGAGTGGTGAGGCCAAGAGAGACTAAAGGACCCTATGCAAAAGAAATGACTCTGTCGGGCCATTTCCATGTCTTAAATCCATTCTTCAAGCTACAGGTTGACTCAACTATGGGATAACAGGGTTAGACAAGAAGGGGAAATGCCGTAGAAAGACCAGAGAGGAGAAGGGGAAGAAACGACGAAGATCCGAAGTCCTCGGGCTTGAAACGGTTTAGGAAAAGGTCCAAAAATGACTAAGTATGGAGGAGGTAGCAGAAGAGACCACATGTCCTAATGGTGCTTCTCCAAAGGTGAATCCAAAAGGGAGAGCCCAAGTGAGTGCCAGAATGATGTGTGTCCCAGAGGAAAGTGGGGCGTCGGGGGAAAATTTGATTCTTTGCCCCTTGTTATCACAAAAGGGGTAAAAGTTACAAAATGGCCCGCAACTCTGCCTAGGGAAAAAGTCAGCATTAAAACCCGAGTCAAAGCCAAGGCGGGGAGTCGGAGGGAAAGGTGAAAATTTTCCTTTCATTCAAAGGGAAAAAGATAAATTACGACCCGCAAGCCCAATTTTTGTTCTAATCCAGCTGCCACGTGTCCCAAACCAAAAGGGGGACCCATTTTTCAAATTGTTTTCCTGCCCATTTGTATGGATTCGATACAAAATTTGAAGGGGCATATATTTTGACTCAGGGCTTGAAATATTGTGAATCTAACACCATTGGGAAGATCTCAGCCTCACCTACGCCATGGAGGTCTGAAACTTTAATTTTGAGGAGGTTAGGTAAAGGAAAATGGAGGAAACATCTTTGGGCCTTCAATGCAGGATCCATCTGTCTCAACAACCAGATTGGATTTGATCTATTTCCACCATTTCCTCTTCTTTCAAGGTCTGAATCAAGGATTCATGCAGTAAAGGCAAATTTGGGGGTAGATTTTATTAGGAGCATTAACAGCGCGTGGTTGAGTTTCAGCCTACTTTTCCGACTTCTCTCTTTCTTTCTTCACTCGATCAAATCTATAAATATGGGGAAAGATTCATTGTAAAGGGTTGGAAATTCCTTGTTTCACAGGGTCCCTTCTCCTTCTAGCAAAAGGGATTTGTGGGTTTTAGTCCTTCCATTAAAATTGTAATACATTTCTGCCTTTTGGCTACTTTGTAATGAATGTATCAATCTACAGAGTAATAAAACACATCTGCGATTGATCTTAGATCCCTTCTTGTCTCTTTTTCTTCCATTTGGTTTTCCATTATAGATATGGCTATCTCTGCTTTTTTATTAAATGCATTTTATTGGTTTGTGTCTATTGGCAAAATAATTGTTCATCATTCCTTTGGCGCATCACCTAGTAGTTTAGTTATTTCTTATTTCTTATACTCTTTTATCCCTGTCTCCTTAGCAAGTCTTAGATTAGGTATAGAAATAGATCCTCTACAAATCCTTATGTATGCACCTAAACAGAGGGATAAGGAACCAACCTTTAATCTGGAGATCTTTTCCATTTTTGCAAGGTCCCACACCTTAGGAAAAGTTCAATGTTATGCAATCACACCAAATGACCCCGCTTTAGAATAGTAGATCCATAACTCATTTGGGGGTCTTTGTGATTTCACACTAACAGATGTCATATGTGTATAATGTGTGTTGTGTGAGGTATGTAATGTGTAATGTGTAGTGTGACTAAACAATGCTATAAGGATGTGGTTGGAGATATGCCTAAGTGTAAAATGTGTAATGTGGTGAAGTGATGAGAAGGATGTGCTACGAAGGTGTCAAGTGTGTGAGAATGTGTATGATGCATAGGTGTATAAAGAACAGAATGTGAATGATGTATAATAGATGTAAGAGGAAAATCATGTGTATGTACTAAGGTGTAGGATGTGTGAGGATGTGTAACATGTAGTGTGTGAGGTTCATGTGTGTAGTATGCCCTCAACAGTCAAGTGTGAACCATAGAACAAGAGTGTGACATAGGTTAATGGCGATACTAATGTGTATGTTTTGCATAAATATCTATGTATGATATGAAGAGAGTATAAGACTCATATCGATGCTATAGGGTGGAGAGAATAAGTGTGATGCCCCCAAGTGTGCGATGGTGGGTGTACTATCCGATAAAATTAAAATATGACAACTCTCTACCCAAGGTGGTGGATATGAAGGTGTGTCATTATGCTCTAAGAGTGGTGGTATATGAGATAAATGTTGTGTAGGTGAGTGAAATATATATGCATGCGATAGATGAGTATATTTTTGGCATCATGGTGTGAAAAATGCTTAGGTGATGGAGAATTATGTGAAACAAAACATAACAGTTGATGTATACTTTCTTGGAATAAAATGAGGTGGAGACATGTGTCCTGGAGAGAGGAGTGGTCCAAGAAATGGAACTAGACTGATGTCTTGGACTAGTAGAGCAATGACACCGCATAGGTTGTGTTTGAATAGGTGATCTAGGAGCCGATTTTGCTTTAGGTTCTAAAGGTCATGACCTAATAGATGGAATCGGTGATTCAATGGAAACCACAAGAGGAGATAGTGACCATGGATTTTATGGAGGCACACCATTGATAGAAATGACTTGTTTTTTGTGAATGAAATTCAGACGTAAATGATTCATGGAGATGATAGAGTTATACCTACGGATCCAATTGAGACCTAAGACCATGTCACACTCGTTGATTGATTGGCCCAATAGGAAGGGCACCAACATAGTAATATGACCAATTATAATGTGAAGCTTGACAACACCATACGATATTTTTAATGGATACGAAATTTTTGAAAGCGGATAGCCAATAACAGTAAGAAGTGGAACAAAACATGCATTAATGGGCCATGACGGATAAAACTTGGTATTATTAATAGAGGTGGATCCAATAGAGGTACTAATGTGTAAGTAATTAGAAGAAAATTCCACATGATAATTGTGGTCAAAGAAAGAAATGATTGGAGGAGACATCTCTATATTAGCAACTAAGAAATCAAGAGCCCCTAATGTAGGAGGAGGCATTGTGTGATATGTATGATTATTTGAGGAATCATCCTATTTTCTTGTCATGCACGGAAGCGGATTGGTAAAAATTTAGCTTATGATTTTCATTGACTGGTGTAGAGTCTAAAGGCTCTAGAAGTTCAAGTTTGTTATAATCAATAAGATCTTAGATGATGGTGTGAAGTTTGAAACACCTATTTGTAGAGTTTCTCACACATTGATGATAGTCACATCAAAATTTCTCATTATAATTATGACCTTTTGGGTGAGATTGTGTTAATTCAAGTGGAGGAGGAAGCGTAATAAGATTTCTCTCAATCATTTGTTATAATATTATTTGTGGAGAAATGGTTAAATTTTCAAATGTACACATGGGCGATTTAATTAAAGATCTCTAGTGGTGAAGATTGTGTTGATAGTGATTTTTGTGTCAGTTGGCTTGGTTGTTGATGGTTTGAATGTTGATTTATTTTGAAAATGTGTAGAAGATGAGGCTTGATCTTGATATTTAAGCTTGCCTATAGATAAGAGCTTAGTTTCACAAAGCTTAAGAGTATGACATAGTTGATCGAATGAGGGAGATGTCTCAAAAGAACACTCTCCTAGAGAGGTGGTAATAGAATTTGAATGAATAAGTCTTGAAGATCAGAGTCCACAAGCACATTTGACATATTAGCTAAGTTATATTTGTATCGCAAAACATAGTCCACTAAGTGTTCATTAGATCCTTGTTTTAGTTGTGTAAGTTGGGCATAGGAGATCTTAGAGCCGATGTTGATAGAGAAGTGAGTGAGAATTTTTTTGGCTAGATGCGTAAAAGATGTTACTGAGTGAACAAGTAGGTCATATAACTAATGCATCACATAATCATGAAGAATACAAGGAAAGAGCTTAGCTAGGAGAATATGATCATCCACAAAATCTAGACAAGCCACATGGAATGCTCGAGATGATCTTATGGGTCACCATGCCCATTGAAAATGGGAAGCTTAGGGGTGAAAAAATTAGGTGGAAGGGAGTAAGTGGATATGTTTATCGTAAATAGCGATGAATTTTCACTTGATGGTATTAATAAATGGAGGTCAAATCTTGAGTACCGGTGGATGGATCTTTCCACGTATGAGAAACAAGAGGTGGAGTGTTAGGAAATAAGGGATTAAATATGTGGAATAATCCCTCACGAATCACAACAGTAGAAAATAATATGCAGAAAATATTACAGATCTCAAATAAAAGTGTAGAATAAAATAACAGAACATAAAGAGACAATATTTAACATGGTTCACCCAATTTGGGCTACGTCCATTAAGAATCACTTGCTTAGATTTTATTACAAGCCACCACTCTCTCAATACAATACCCAGATCTGTTTGGAGCTATGCTCAACAAACTCTACAGAATTCACACCCGAATTCAAAACACATCTGCAATGTTACATTATACTACCATATGGATAAAACCATATAAGTACAACTACTTAACCAATTTTACAAAACCGTGGGTATCAAAACCATGGGAAAAAACCGTCCCATAAACCTATGGGTCAAAATCCCACCCATATGAGAAAAGCATGTTTCTCGGTATATCGGGCACGTTTTAAGGCCCCAAAAATTTCTCGAGGGTGTGCCTGATCCTCTTCTATCGGGGCTACCGCCCCCCATGACCCACTCGGGGCCCGACCCGGCCCCGAACCCCGGTGAGACAACTATGGAAAGTGTACAAGTACTCTTAGTGTACAGTCTTCAACACTTTCACACATGAAAACATGCTCCACAACCTAACAATCTCTTACTTGGAGACTAGTTTTCCTTTGAGCAAGCTTCTCAACGCTTCACTAGTTTCCGTGAAGACAACCCAAAACTAAACAAAGCTTAAGTTTTTCCCTTGTGACCACAATGGTCATCATGTCTACATGATTCTAACTGGTGTGAATCATCTCCACTTCAACTTCTCTTCCTCCAAATCATCCGATGAAATGGTACCTTAATTGTATATGCTTCATCCTAGAGTGGAAAATAGAGTTCTTAGCTAGGTGTATAACACTCTGACTATCACTATGTATCTTTCCTTCCTCCTGCTTATGCTCCAACTCCTCAAGAAATTGTTGTAACAAAATCATTTCTTTACTTGCCTCTCTGGCAACAACATACTCAGCCTCTGTGGTTGACAAAGCCACAAGCTTCACGTAATCGTGAACTACTTCTTACCGTTGTCCCACCTATAGTGTAAACATAACCTGTTGTGCTCCTCCTGTTGTCTACATCTCCATCCATATCTGAATCTACATAACTACACAAAGTGGTGTCGATCCATTTAGTAAAACAAAATTTTTCCCATGGTCCCTCTCAAATACCGAAGGATCCACTTTCTTGCTGTTAGTGATCTCTACCAGGGATCACTCATAAATCTACTCACTTTGCTCTCACTACATGGGAAATATCAGGTCTGGTGCACACCATGACATACATCAAACTACCAACTACTGATGAGTAAGGTACTTTGGACATTAGTTTCTCTCTGCTCTATCTTAGGACACTTCTCCTTTGATACTTCAAATGGCCTGCCAAAGGAGTCCCAACCAGTTTAGCATCCTGCATATTAAACCTCTCCAAGACTTTCTTAATGTACTCTTCCTTAGATAAAGTCAGCTTTCATTCCTTCCTATCTAGAGATATCCTCATACCAAGGATTTTTTTGGCTGCCCCCAAATCCTTCATAGCAAAGGATTCACTTAGCTGCATCTTGAGTACTTTTATTTCCTGCATGTTTTTACCTGCAACCAACATGTTATCCACATACAGAAAAAGGATAATATAAATTTCATCCTCAAATTTATTTGTATACATGCAATGGTCAAAATGACATATAATATAACCTTACTCCATCATGAAGTTATAAAATTTCTTATACCATTGATGTGGAGCCTATTTCAACCCATACAAGCTCTTCTTCAGTTTGCACACCATCTCATCTTTACCTTTGACCTCATAGCCCTCTGGTTTATGCATATATAGTTCCTCCTCCAAATCACCATGGAGAAATGAAATCTTTACATCAAGCTATTCTAAGTGCAAGTCTTCAAATGTAACTATTCCTAGAACAATTCTAATGGAAGTCATTTTCACTACGGAGAAAAAAATCTCATCAAAATATATACCTTTTTTCTCGTGCAACCCCTTGACCACCAACCGGGCATTGTATCTTTTCTTGCCTCCTTCTTCCTCTTTGACTCTGACCACCCACTTGTTTTGTAATGATCTTTTGCCTTCGGGTAGCTTCACCAAATCCCATGTCTAGTTCTCCATGAGAGCCTGATGCTCCTCATCCATGGCTTGTTCCCACTTCTTCCTGGCATCTACCTGCATTGCTTCATCAAATATCTCTAGCTCTCCACTATCAGTGAGTAATAAATAATAAAGAGAAGGAGAAAAACATTCAGGTTATCTTCTTACCCTAGAAGACCTCCTCACTATAGGAGTTTGGGGTTCTTGCTTTGAGGGAGGTTCTGAACTTATTCATGTGTCACTTTCTAATCCGAAGATCCTCTATTGCTGCATATTCTTTTTGGATTCTTCCCTATTTTCCTACAATCGTTGCTTATACATGACTTTTCATTAAAGACCACATCCTTAGATCAAATTATTTTCTTGTCCTTAATACTCCAACATTTATATTCAAAGTCATCACCTCTATAACCAATGAAAGTGCATTTTTCTGATGTAGCCTCTAGCTTGGTCCTATCATCCTTGTCTATATGGACAAACACCTCACATCCAAAGAATCTAAAAACTGAATAATCAACTTTCTTACCATACCAAGCATCCTTAGGTATGCCTCCATCCAAGGCACTTGAAGGTCCTCTATTTATCAAGTACATAGCTATGCTCACCGCTTTTTCCCAAAAAGAAAGAGTCAGTCCCGCATATAACCACATGCTCCTAACACATTCCATTATTGTTTTATTCATCCTTTTTGACACCCCATTCTCTCGGAGTTCTTAGAACCATATTTTGCCTATAGATTCCATTCTTAGAATAGTAATCATCAAATTCATTCCTGCAATACACCCCTCCATTATCTGACCTGAGACATTTTAGCTTAAGACCTATTTCATTCTCTACCAAGGATTTCCATTTAACAAAAGTGTCAAATACATCATATTGTTTCTAATACAATAAACCCAAACTTTCCTTATTTCATCATCAATAAAGTAACATAATTACTTAAACCTCCAAGAGATGATACAGAGCCGGCCCCACACATTAGAATGCACCAGATCTAACTTACTCTCTTTATTTGTAGTTCCAACCTTGAGAAACCTTACTTGATTATGTTTCCCATATATGCAGTCCTCACGAGAACTCCAAACTATTTCTGTATATCCAGGAAAATCTTTCTTTATGATCTCCATGCCCTTATGGCTCATATGACCAAGCCTATAGTGCCACAATGTTGTATTTACTTTTGAAGCCACAAGATTACAAACATTAGTGTTATAAGTGGTTAAATACAAGGTTCCAACCTTCTTACCTCTTTCCACCACAAGAGCACCCTTGGTAAACTTCCAAGAGTCCACTCTAAATATCATAGTACAACCATCACTTCCTAACTGCCATGTCAATATCAAATTTCATCTTAATGTAGGCACATGTATGACATCCTTCAATAGCCAAGTATTCTCATTCTACATCTTAACTCGAATAAAAACTTTTCCAAATATGTTGTAAAGCTCATCAACACCAAGAAAGACATGCCCAAAATATCCTTGAACATAATCAACAAAATAATTCCTATGTGGAGTAGCATGGAAAGAAGCCCTCAAATCTAAAACCCAAGATTTAGTAATATTGTGCAAAGAAAGAATCAAAGCATCCTGACATACATTACCCGTTGCCACATTTTCCTCCTTGTTTTCTTCATGTTGTTTCTTCTTGTCTCGAAGCTCCACAAATTCCTTCTTTGCATGCCCAGACTTTCCACAGTGCCAACATACTATCTTGCTTTTGGATTTTGACCTTGCTCAATCCTTTTATTTTCCATGACTTCCTCTAGTCTTCTGTCTCCCTCTAGTTTCCAATGTCAAAACATTCCCCGAAGTAGAAGATTCCCAGAGATTTTTCTTCGCATTTCCTCACTTAGAATCACCCCTATAACATCCTCAAACTTAAACTTTGAATTATCCGGAACCGAGTTGCTTACCGTTATTACTAGGATATTCCAACTCTCGGGTAAAGAGCACAAAACTAATAAAGCCCTAAAATATTCATCAAATTCTATTGTAACCAAAACTAGCATATTTACAACCATATTAAAATCATTTATATGATCTCTTTACTAAACCATTCTCGAAATATTCATATTAAACAAATGTTTCATTAAAAAAATGTTATTAGAGGTAGAGGGTTTTTCATACAACTTACCTAATGCATCCATCAGTTCTTTTGTAGTCTTTTCCTTTAAAACATTAAATAATACTGAAGATGCAAGACACAAATGGATTATCCCAAGTGCCTTCCTATCCAGCAAATCCCATTCCGCATCTGTCATGCTCGAGGGTTTGTTCACCTTCTCAGACAATGGAATATAAATATCCTTCTGATAAAGGTAATCTTCCATCTACATCTTCCAAAGACTGAAATTCTACCCGTTGAATTTATCAACCCCTGATCTTCCATCATCTGCCATAGCTCCCACTCAAGATAAAACTTTCCCTATGATTCAACACTTCAAAGAAACCAAACCAGGCTTTGATACCAATTGTTAGGAAATAAGGGATAAAATATGTGGAATAATCCCTCATAGAATCGTAATAGTAGAAAATAATATGCATAAAATATTACAGATCTCAAATAAAAGTGCAGAATAAAATAACATAACACAAAGAGACAATATTTAATGTGGTTCACCTAATTTGGCCTACGTCCACCAAAAATCACTTGCTCGATTTTATTACAAGCCACCACTCTCTCAATACAATACCTAGATATGTTTGGAGTTATGCTCAACAAACTCTGAAATTCACACACAATTCAAAACACATCTCGTAATGTTGCATTATACTACCATATGCATAAAACCATATAAGTAGTAACTAATGAAGTAGTTTTACAAAATGTGGGTATAAAAACCATGGGAAAAAACCATCCCATAAACCTATGGGTCAAAATCCCACCCATATGAGAAAACCCCAGTGAGACAACTATGGAAAGTGTACAGTACTCTTAGGGTATAGTCTTGACACTTTCACACATGAAAAAATGCTCTATAACGTAACATGGAGTATAGTGATTAGGAGGACTAGGGAAAAATTAGGAGCAATGGAAATGTGTGGAAGAGTGGAAGCAATTCGTTGAGTAGAAACAGATGGTGGGAATAAGGGAAGAAGAATTAAGCTTTGCAATGTTCGTAGCTTCCTCACGAGGATCATATAGAAGCAAGTATAGATCTTGGGGATGCTCCGTGATATGATCATTAAGGGATTTAAGATAGGCTTCAATAAATTCTTCAGAATATTGAACCATAATAATAAGGGAATAAGAGCTCGAAATGGAAGGTAGTTTTGAAGATCGGGTTCAAAAAATGATTAAGATAAAATATAAATACACAAGCGTAATATGATGTTATAGTACCGATAAATAAATGAATAATTAAATAATATATTTAACTCAAGTAACTAAGAAATAAAATAATGAAACCCTAATGTAAAAATAAGGGTAATATGCCTTAGATGATTCACAATATTGTCTAAGGTGTATAGGACTAGAAACTAGAGAAATCAAGCACTAACCATTGCACCGGAATACAAAAATGTAGATTTAGACATATAAGCTAGACTGGGGTGCACAGGTGGGACAAGAGCTCCCATGGGTGCCTGAGTACTAATTTTGGGTGCTTGGGTATGTGGAAATACTCAAAAACCCTAATTCTTAAGGTCATAGGATGTTTGTTGATGCTCGCCTTTTTTCACTATGGATTCACACAATGATCACTGGAGTCACAATAAACCTACAATAAGGAATGAACATGTAAAACCCTCAAATAGACATCAAATCCTAAAAAATAAAAATGCATAATGAGGGGTTGAATTGTCCTCACCACCACAATGGTGGAATTACAATCGATTGTTACACTACATCTCGGACTCCAATGTAGTTATGTGTGTATGTGAAATCATGCCCTAGGTTACTCTTTTTCCAATCACACTTCGATAGCGAGAAAATATCTAGATGTAAAAAAATTAGTAAATGTGTGCATGGAAATAATATACTCTACTCTTATGAAGTGTGATGCGATGAACCAGCCCTTGTGTCCCTTTTGATGGAGCTAGATGGATACAATGGATCACTTAAATACCTTGGTCGATGCAACCTTAGGTGGAGATAGTAGATGTTTAGTGCTTGGTCCTTTATTATTATCACATTAATTTATATTTATATGATTCCGTCGCTTGAATTTCATATTTAACCTTGAAAAGTCGACTACTAAAAAGATAATATGCTCAAATAGATAGAAGGACCCAAAAAGTGTGATTAAAGTATAAAGAGGATAGGGGCACCCAGATTGGATGAGGGCACTGGTGTTGGTATCTTGGTTTGGGTGCTGGTATCCGTGATTAAAAGTGTTGAAGTATGAAAATAAATACTAGGAAAGAAGAAGTATAAGACCAAGAAAAGTGATAGAAAGGAAAGAAAGGTGGCCAAAGACATGGGTTAATTAGTACCGTTCTTACTTAGGAATCATATGAATACTAGTATGTGATTAGGACTAGATAATTACCCAAAGTGCATGATTTTTATCTGCATAAATGTCACTATTTACTTAGAAGAATAGTATTTGAAGCTCATTTTTGAAATTTCCTGTAATTCAAAATTGGGTTACACCAAAAATGTGTACGTGAGGTCAATTTTTTTGAATCATTTACAAATAATACTTCTGATTTATTTAAAAATATATTAGACACATAATGTGCATAGACCACTTTATTCAAAAATAAAAACACTTGACACATTAAGAGTATGAAAAAATTATTTACTTTGACAAAAAGACAACAAATAATAGGGACTATATAAAATGAAAAAAAAAAAAATTAAAATGCCTTGGGTGACCATTGCAAACATTATACCTAAAATTGAATCCTTCTCACACAATTATGGATGCAAGGCTATAAGGGACAACATCATGACTAGTGAGGATGGTGGCGAGAGGTCCAAGGCTCTGCGGAGACCGCTTGGATGGGCTCGAAAAAGTAGAACATGGTAGGACTATTCCAACACTAGTTGGAAAAGGATTGTGATGGAATCAATGCGATTTATTGTGCCCCTTTACAAACTCAAGTTTCTCTCACTCACTCCCATGTCCATTCCCCCTGCAAATTCTCTTGGGGTTTTAAAAAAGTCGATACCATGTCCACTTTGTTGTAGGGAGAGATAATGTTTTAGTGGGATCCTTACCTAGAATGGGTAGAGGTGGTTGCATTGGAAACAAATTCAAAATTGTTCATGGGGCTCTTAGAGAGGGAAATGATGACAAGGATTGAGGCCTCCCTCATGTTTTTCCCATGCAAAAATTGTTTATTCCTCTGAAATGAATGCCATTGGAGACATTTTTGGAGATCCTTCTTAGCAAAAGAACCCGATCCTTCCGGGAGGTGGTCCAGAAGGGCAATGGTAAAGATCCCATCAAACCCATGACCTCTGCAACTAATAACCCATTTGTGACTTTTGGAGATGACATGAATGAAGATGAGTCATTCTTTCATGAGTATGGCTTGATCTACAAATTTAGTAGACTTTGGCTTACTCTTCATGATATTCATGCTTGGATCTCAAAGAATCTCCTCCCATGCTTAAAGGTAAGTTGGAGATCTTCCCTTGTGCTAGAGATTTTTTTGTTATTTTTATTGATATTTGTGATAAGAATTTCATTGATGAAAATAACTAGATTTTATGATATCACTTATTAGCCATGAAACCATAGTTTCCTTCTTTTAATCCATTATCCGAAAAAATATCAATTAAATCGGATTGGGTTATGTTGGCGAGAAAATTTGTCTTGTGGACAAATTGGTGGGTTTCAAGCCAATGCTATGGGAATATAAGTCCATCTACTTGAATGGTACAACTTCCATATGCTCATGCGTGAAAAAGTGGATTTCAATGGTGGCATTTCACCGAGAGATCCAACATGGGCATTCCACCGACCTTGTGGCAAAGCTAGCAATTTATCACTAAAGAAGAACTTTGTCTGAGGAGGGGAAAGGGAGTGAGAATGAAGGTAGGAGAAACTAATGTTGCGAGTAGAATATTATATGCCCACACACATTAATTAGAACTTTCATTTACATGCATTTATAGTCAGAAGAAAAAAAAATCTGCAGGAGAAGCTACAAGACCGAATGAAACTCATTGGTCACAAAGTACCAATTAATTCCTCAATAAAAGAGGCAAAAATTCCTTCTTTTTATTATTGAAGCTCGAGCAGAGTTTGTACATAGCTTGAGAATGGAAGAAGTTTGAGGAAGAAGAGAAAATAGAAGAATAGCATTTTCTGTCTTTTCCAGGTACAGAGCACTCTGGTCTTTTTTGAAATCAATCACCCGCCCTTTGGAATGACTCGAGAAGCCATTATATTCTTCATAAGAAACCGTTACAACTTCACAAATCCTCAACACCATTTCAAATTCCTCTGTTGTGAAGAAAACGCTCATGGTGGGTTAAAAACTAGATCTTACAAAGAAACCGTTAAATTCAATTTTCTAGTTTAAATATAGACCATTTGATTTTCTCCTCTAACTTTGAAATTGGGTCATCCACATGGCAGGAAAGGATTGGAGCGGTTATGGGGGAAGCCCTATGCATTTTGTGATTTTCTAGAGATTTGGAAATTTAGAACAAATTTGCCCATAGCCTCGCTTTGAATTTTCAACTTAAACATGTGGCACCCTTTGATTAGAAATGGGGTTGCATGCTGTTTTCTCAACATTCTAACCCTTTTTGGAAAAAGGCTCAAAACTCAATTTCCTCCAGCTAAGTAGGCTACTCCGATTTGAATTAGAAACATGGCACGTTTTGGTTAGAGACGGGGTTGCAACTCTTTTCTCAACATTTTAACCTTTTTGGAAAAAAGCCTCGAAAACTCAAATCCCTCCGCCGACCCGCTCTTACTTCGCTTTGAATTTTCCATGGCGGGCTTCAACTTTTAATTTTTCTCTGTGGGCTTCACCTTTGACTTTTATCTTTATACCTTGATCGGGGCCATGAGTTACTTTCTAACTTTTCACCTTTTTGATAAAGAGGCTCAAAATATCAAATGCCCCCAATGGTCCGCATTGGTTCACTTTGAATTTTCAATGACGAGATTTGTTTCTCCAATGAGTCTGACCATGTGGCGAGTTGGCATTGATTTGGTAATTGACCCTTTCTACCCCACCCTAGAGTTACGCCATTACAACACATGGAGCCGTCCACTGAGCCTTCAATAATTAGCTGATTTTACCTTTATTTTGTACTTGGGACACATGGAAAGCCCACGCTTAATTGAAGACTATCCCTTGGACACTGCCCCTAGAGTTGCACCATTGTGACACGTGGATTTGTCCACTGAGCCTTCAATACTTAGCTGATTTTACCTTTATTTTGTACCTGGGACATGTGGAAAGCCCGTGCTTAATTGAAGACTATCCCTTGGACCCCGCCCATAGAGTTTCCCGTTGCGACATGTGGAACCCGCGTCATTGAGGTTAGAATTTTCAATGGCGATTCAGCTTTTTGGGTCCGTGGGGAAAATTTACCATTTTTTCCAAAAGTGTTAAGTTCACCAAAAATCCCATTCCTCCCCATCCAATAGGATCTGACCATGTACCTACATTCATTGGGGCCAAAATTTGACAAGGAAAAGACACCCGTCATCCCGACTATGGGAAAAATACATAGAGGAAGAGAACTTTGTCATTTTGAGTCCAATTTTTGAATTTCCTTCATGAACCAGAGGCATGGAGGCAAAACAATGATTTGATGACCCAAGCCATAGAATAGGAAAACAATTTCGATCACAAAGGAGATTGTAAAGAGGATATTTTGTGCATAGACCAAGAGATGGAGAATTTCTCAAAATGAGAAAAACAAAGATTTAAACAGCACTAGGGCATGAATTTTGCTAATTTCTTAAATCTCTAACTTGGCTTAAACACCAAAGGAGGGCATGAGCTCAAAAATTTGAATATGGCTATGGAAACATAGAGCAGTTTTCAAGAGACAACAACTAGCTCTAGCTTGGGGACATGGCATGAACTGGGCATGTCTAGGGCATGACATGAGGATCTAAAACCTCAAGTTTCACAACATATTACATTGACCAGTGCCTTATCTATTGGGCCTTGCAGAGTCATGTACAATTCTAAGAAAGAATGAAAGAAGGATGAAACACAAAAGCCAAACCACACACAACAAAAATAAAACAAAACCAAACCAAAACCACACAATAGAAAAGGGAAAAACACACCTACGAAAATCACCCATGGTACAAGGTGGGGGACAACCCACTTTCACTGATGGTATAGTTTCAAGTATTACCCACTTCGGTGTAATTACAATGGTGTTCTATCCAAGTATGAGAGCAGAAAAACATTCTCACCACAAGCTCCATGTATTTGAAATGGGCGTAGCCACAATTAATCAAATTTTCCATGGCTTCCCTTTGGTTCTCTTCTCTTGTCCCAAAGCAGAAAAAATCTCCAACCTTGAATTCTCTCGCCTTTTCCCTCTTTTCAAATATATTATTCACTTTCAATTGGTGTTCTTTAATTCTATCCACCACTTGGCATCTGCTTTCTTCTAGCTTCTCTAGGAAGAGGATCCTCTTGTCAATGGAGTCTTTGTATTGACCATCTTCTATTTCTTGCAACAACTTGAGAGCTGGCATCTCAATTGTGAGGGGAATCTCTGCCTCAACTCCATACAACATTTAGAAAAGTAACATACCTATTTCCTTCTTAGGAGTGATCCTGTCAGCCCACAATGCATCATATAACTTCTTGTGCCAGTTTCTTTGATTCTCATCTACCAACTTGTGGATAATGGTCACAATGTTCTTATTGCTTGACTCATCTTGTCCATTTCCATGTGGGTAGTAGTCAAAAGAGTGAGATAGGGAGATTCCAAAGCCATAAAAAAATTCCGTGAGCTCCTTGGAAGATAAATAGGTGGAATTATCTAAAAAAAAATTATGTGGTATTCCAAAATGAACAATGATATTCTCCTTGATGAAGTTGTAGATTGTTTGAGTTGGCTTGCTTGGTTGGGATGGATTCCACCCATTTAGTGAAGTAATCAGTTGCAGTGAGTACATAAGTATGCCTGCGCACTAAAATGAGGATTCGAACACCAATAAAATCTAGCCCCCATTGCTGAAATGGTTTTTCAATCACCACAGGCCTGAGCGGCAATGCAACTAGTTGTGGCTTTCCAAAAATTTGTTGGCATGCTTTACATTTAGAAACCCAATCTTGAGTTTCTGCAAAGATAGAGGGCCAATAATATCTCCCTCTTAGGATCTTATGTGTGGTGACCATTGCTGAGAAATGTCCACCACAAGCTTGATCATGATATGCCCTGAGAAAATTTTCTTGATGTTCCTTATCTAAACACACCGAGGAAAAAACCATCTAGGCCTCTCTTGTAAAGTGCATGATTCCAGATCACAAACTTGGCTACCTTTATCTTGAGTGTCCTTCTATGTTTGTAATCAAGATGAGGAGGGAATTCTCCATAAGTGAGGTAGTAAGAAATCTCAACATACCACACATTAGTAGTGGTGACAAAGAGCGCATATGGAATGTCTTCTAAACAGGTTGAGAAAACACCACATTTTTCTCCTTGCTTTGAGCTTTGAGAGCTTCATATTCAACAATCATCTTGCACAAACCATTTCCTCTTACTAGATTAGAGGGTCTAATATCCAAGTCATACTCTTGGGTCTTTGCAATCTAGCTTCCTCTCTTAGCCCCAGGATCTTGTTGAGTCAAAATGGACTTGATTGCACTTCTAGGGACCATCACCACTGTATGGGAATTGAGAATGTAGAATCTGAAACTCTTAACAACTTTGACCACTACGTAGGCATGTTTCTCCAATTGGTTGTACTTTAGCTCATGATTTTTCAAAAGACAGCTCATGAAAGCAATGGTTGATTCCAAACCTTCATCATTTTTCTGAACAAGGATAGTAGAGAGTGTATGTTCTGATGCATAGAAATACATGATGAAATCCTTGTTGAAATCTAGAGATACAAGAGTTGGAGTTTTGGAAATGGCTTTCTTGATCTCCTCAAATGTTGTTTTTCCTTCCTTATTCCACTTGAAACTTGCTTAAGGCTTCATTATGGAAGTTATATGCTTAGTCAGTTCAGAAAACTTAGGCAAAAATGATGAAGGAAGTTTACCTTTCCAAATAATGAATGAACTCCATTCTTGCTTGTTGGTAATGCTAGTGCTTGGATAGCTCTGACCCTCTCAGGATCAATGTGTGCTCCATGTTTGTTCACAATGTGTCCCAATAACTTACCTTCTGTGACTCCAAAAATGCACTTCTTTGGATTTAGAGAAATTCCATGTTTCCTACACCTTGTAAGGACTTTCTCCAAATGAATGATATGATCTCCCCTCCCCTTTGAAAAAACCGTGAGGTCATCAAGGTAAATTACAATGTAATGTTTCAAATATTTGAAGGCCAAGTCCATTACTTTACTGGAAATTGGCTCCATCATTGATCAAGTCAAAAGGTATTTTGATATAGGAAAAAGTGACCCAAGGTTGTGAAAGCTATTTTTGTTATCCTCTTCTGCCACCTTGATTTGGTTGTACCCTGAGAATCCATCAAGCAAAGAGAGCATTTCAGATCTAATGACTGCTTGCAAAATATGATCCATGATTGGAAGAGGGTAGTTGTCCTTGAGAGATGCCTGATTCAGATTTCAAAAGTCTACACAAATCCTTATTTCCCCATTCTTCTTCCTTACTGGCACAATGTTAGCCACCCATGTTGAATGGTGGATGGGGAAGATGATTCTAGCATTGAGAATCTTTGTCACCTCTTCTTTGATAACATCAGAAATATTTGGATTATAGGGCCTTTGGTTTTTCATGAAGGGCTTAGCTCCTTGCTTTACAGGGATGGAGTGATGCATTTCCTTTGGCTGAAAAGATTTGAGTTCATCATAGGAGTAGGCCATGACATCTGAGTACTTTTTTAGCAAAGCAAAAAACTTTCTCTTCTCTTTTGGTGAGTAGAATTTACCAATGTTAACCATCCTTAGATTCTGAAGTGCCAATGTTTTCTTGATCAAAATCAGATGGACACTGAGAAGACTATTTTTATTTCTCTTGGATGAACCTATCATGCTTATCAAAGAGGTCTTGCAAAGAAACTAGGCCTTTGGGAATCTTGTTTCCTTTCAGTTTGATTACCCCCTCTTCATCAATTCCCTCAATTCCTTCCTTCTCTTCTTTTCGGATTGATTCATGGTGTTGGTTTTCACTTCCTTCAAAGAATAGATTATTGAATTTATCCCTTTTTTCTAAGAAGGCTAGGATCTGATTATCATCATTGAAGACGTGCTAGTGATTTGCATTTATGCGGTATGTCTTTGGTCCGAACACCATCTCAATGGTCACTTTATCCTTTCCAAAAGAAGTATGAGGTGTCACTAAGGAAGCTGATATTGCTAGAGAATCAGCCTTTTCATTATACTCCCTAGGGATGGATTCAATGGAGAATGCATCAAAGAATTCAATGCAGTCCCACACTCTGTTTCTATAGTGCCTGAGCCTTGGATTTTTCACCTGGTATTGTTGGAGGACCTGCTTCACCACAATCTCTGCATCACATTTGCATCTCAACTTCTTGATTCCCATGTCCTCTACTACATTCATGCCTAAGAGTAATACTTTATAATCTCCTATATTATTTGTATTGTCAAATTGTAACTTGTAGGCAAAAGGATATATCTCATTAGAGGGAGAGTATAATACTACAAAGCAGCTCCTGAACCTACTATGGAATGAATTTCATCAAAATCTATTGTCCAAATCTGATCTTCTTCTTCCTCCATGAGGACTGGCAAGTTATCTTCTTTTTGTGATGTAAGGAAGTAGTTTCCTAGCCCACATTCTTGAAAGAAAATGTTAGCTCTTGGATCATCAGATTTTCTTCTTGTGAATTTCATTTTCTGATCGGAAGTAGCTACTTCATTTCTCCTTTCACTGGGATAGTTATAGATGACCAATCCATTTTTATTTCTCCACTTAGATCTCTACAAAACATTCTACTCAATAGCATACCAAAAGATGTTGGGATATCTTCCACCAAAATGGTCAAGAGTATCTTCTTGTTAGGGTAATCAGCTAGTGAAACTTGAGCATCCTTAATCCTTCCTACCAATGGAACTTTTTTGGATTCCATTGAGTAGAATGTGCCATTTACCCAGGTCAAAGTGAGGCCAAGAGCATTTGCAAATTTTTTTGGCATCACATTAGCTCGAGGCTCTAGAATCTATAATGCAATTTTTCAACCGGAAGCCTTTGATGAGAAGTGACAGTAGAAAGGATCAACTCTATTGGTGGTGGAGGAACTGAGGGATAACATGTTTTGGGAAGGTGGTTTGGATGGTGTGGTCAATAGGCCTTTAGAAATTGGGCTTGAAGAAAAAGAGTTACTACCACAAACTACCTTGATGAATTTTTCATGTTGGGAAGGATGTGTTTGTAGGTATTCAATCTCAGAGAGCTGAACTTTGGTTCTTCTTGCATGCTCCACAAAGTCAAATGGAGTTATGGTAGATGAGGAAGAGGTTCTAGAAATGGGAGAGGATTTAAATGATAGGGGTTTTGTTACTTTTGGTGTTGGGTTATCCTTTTCAAATGTAGCAATTGGATTAGAAGGAGGTGAGGGTATAGCCTTTGATTGAAATTTAGATGTTTTTGCAAAACCAGAATTTAGAAGAGAATTTCTCTTAATAGCTTTTGAGTTGGGAGAAGAATCAGATAACTTACTTGGCACAGCAGTGTGATCCTTGACAATTGGTGAATCTGATTTCTCTCTAGCTGATTCCATGGAAGGTGGTAATGGTGATCCCTTGCTAATGATATTGTTTAGTGGAGGCTTTGAAGAGCTATCTTCTTTTTTCTTCCTACTCTCAGTTGTAACTGCTGAGGTCAACACCATTCTTGGATTATGCATGAGTGAAAACGGCACATGGAAAACTTGGAGCTTCTTCATCACCCTCCTCATCATCAATGTATTCAATCATGCCATTGTGCATGCCAACCTCTTCAATTTCAAGATAGTTTTCATAGTCATCCATGCTTTCTTATTTAGTTTCTTATTTATATGTTCCTTCTTATGATTCCCTAGTGTTACGATGGCATTGATGGTGGTGCTTCAAGAGAAAGACTACGAGGAGGTGTAAAAATTCTTTGTCTATCGGGAGGATTTGGTCTCCTTGGAGCATTCCTCATTGTGATTTGTGAAAATTCTTCTTCAAAGCAACTAGGTCATTTTCCATTTTTTGGAACATTAGATCAATGGTGACTGAATTTGAACTCGACCCTTTTGCTTCCCAGTTGGTCCTTTCACTTTTCCGTAAAGAATTAGATCATCATCGCCTCAACTAAAAATTCTTAAACTTCCCTCAATGTTCTTGGTTGGGATCTTATGAGAAATAAACCAACTTCTAATGGCATAGCACTGATGAAGAACCTTTTCAAGTTGTTTTCAGAGGGTACCACATATTTTGGGATCCTTCTTGTCAACCTATTATATCTTTCTATGAAGTCTCTCATTGACTCGAGAGGCTTCTTTTTCATTTTTACAAATCAGACCAAGAGATCTGGAAATCTTCCGTGGTCTTGAACCTATGTTCAAATGCATTTCTTATATCGTCCCAATAGGTGATAGATCTTGGGGGCAACATGTAGAACCACTCAGTAGATTTTTCTTGGAGTGACTCTAAAAAGAACCTAACTAAAACATCTTCATCTTCAAATCCCAACACTCCAAAAGCGGTGATGAATGTTGCAACATGTTCTTCGGGCGTTGAGAACCATCCCCTTTGAATTTTGATAAGTTCTTTCTTGAGCCTATTGGGAGTTCATGGAGTGGTTGAGCAAGAGCTAGTGGAACGGTATTTCTTCCCGTGATATGTTAGGCCTGCATTCCTCACGCTCATGATCACCCATTGTATTCATGTTTCTATCCTCCAGGTCTTGCTAAGGATGCTTCGTTGATGCTATTTCTTATACTTCAATTTGGAGTCTTTATATCTCTTCAAGTTGAGCCCTTATCTCATCTTCAACAACTACCTCTCTTTCAAGCTCTTCAAATGTGGGATCAATTTTTCCTCATTGCCTCAAATTTACCAAGTTTATCTTCTATCACCCAAATTGAAAGTTTATGCTCTTCTCTGGGTGCTTTGGAATTTGTCTCTGCATTTCCAATTCGATAAAGACGTTCCTCTTCTAAGTCCGTAAATCCTTATGGAAATGAAGTATTGATTGACACTTTTTCTATTATTCCAAATAGCTTCTCTCATATAAGAAGCAATGTCTTCTTAGACGTGAAAGAGTAAATTAGGTCTCTCCATAGGAGGATTTCCTAGAATGGCCATGATTTACATCCATGAAGTTTGTGTAATTATTCAATCTCTAAAAACTTTTCTTCTAGAATATTTTTGTATTTTATGACCTCAAGGTCATTTTTAGGTGCATATGTTACAAAATCTACCCCACAATGGGTGCCAAAATGTTGGTGAGAAAATTTGTCTTTTGGAAAAATTGGTGTGTTTCAAGCCGATCTTATGGGAATATAAGTCCCTCTACTTGAATGGTGGAGCTTCCGTATGTGCATGCATGAAAAAGTGTATATCAATGGTGGCCTTTCGACTAGAGATCCAATAGGGGCACTCCACCGATCCTGTGGCAAAGCCGCAATTTCTCACTAGAGAAGAACTTTGTCTAAGGAGGGGAAGGGAGTGATAATGAAGGTATGAGAAACTAATGTTGTGAGTAGAATATAATATACCCACACACATTAATTAGAAATTTCATTTACATGCATTTATAGTCGAAGAAAAAAAAATACGCAGGAGAAGCTACAATATCTGAATGAAACTCATTGGTCGCAAAGTACCAATTAGTTCCTCAATCAAAGAGGCAAAAATTCCTTCTTTTTATTATTGAAGCTCGAGCAGAATTTTTACATAGCTTGAGAATGGAAGAAGTTCGAGGAAGAAGAGAAAATAGAAGAATGGAATTTTTGTCTTTTCCAGGTATAGAGCATTCTGGTCTTTTTGAAATCAATCACCAGCCCTTTGGAATGGATCGAGAAGCCATTATATTCTTTGGAAGAAACTATTACAACTTCACAAATCCTTGATGCCATTTCAAATTCCTCTATTGTGAAGAAAACGCGCATGACGGGTTAAAAATTAGATCTTACAAAGCAACCGTTAAATTCAATTTTCCAGTTTAAATATAGACCATTTGATTTTCTCCTCTAACTCTTAAATCGGGCCGTCCACATGGTAGGAATGGATTGGAGCGGTTACGGGGAAGCCCTTTGAATTTTGTGATTTTTTAGAGATTTGGCAATTTGGAATAAATTGGCCCATAGCCCTCTTTGAATTTTCAACTTAGACACGTGGCACCCTTTGATTGGAAATGGGGTTACTGACCCTTTTCTCAACATTTTAACCATTTTTGGAAAAAGGATCAAAAACTCAATTTCCTCCGCCGACCCGCTACTCTGATTTGACCAGACACGTGGCACATTCTTATTGAGATGGGGTCACGATATTTTCTCAACATTTTAACCCTTTTTGGAAAAAGGCTCAAAACTCAAATCCTCCGCCACCCACCCTTCTACGCTTTGAATTTTCAATGGCGGGCTTCAACTTTGACTTTTTCCCTACGGGCTTCACCTTTGACTTTTACCTTTATAGCTTGATCGGGGCCGTGGGTTACTTTTTAACTTTTTACATTTTTGATAAAGAGGCTCAAAATCTCAAATGCCCCCGATGGCCCACTCGTCCACTTTGAATTTTCAACGGTGGGCTTTGTTTCTCCAATGAGTCTGACCACGTGGCGAGTTGGCGCTAATTTGGTAATTGACCCTTTTTGCCCCACCCTGGAGTTACACCATTGCGACACATGGAGCCATATCCTGAGCCTTCAATACTTAGCTGATTTTACCTTTATTTTGTACCTGGGACATGTGGAAAGCCCACACTTAATTGAAGATTGTCCCTTGGACCTTGCCCTGAGTCAGTGCCAGTGACACATGGAGCCATCCACCGAGTCTTCAATACTTAGCTGATTTTATATTTATTTTGTACTAGGGACACGTGGAAATACGACACTTAATTGAAAACTATCCCTTGGACCCTACCCCCGGAGTTACACCATTACGACACATGGAGTCGTTTTAAAGGTTAGACTTCTCAATGGTGATTCGGCTTTTTGGGTCCATAGGGAAAATTTACCATTTTTGCCAAAAGTGACCAGAAGTGTTAACTTCACCAAAAATCCTATTCCTCCCCATCTAATATGATCTTACCAATTATCTACATTCATTGGGGCCAAAATTTGACGGGGAAAGACACCCATCATCCCGACTTCGGGAAAGATACACAGAGGAAGAGAACTTTGTCATTTTGAGTCCAATTTTTGAATTTCCTTCGTGAACCGAAGCATGGAGGAAAAAAATGATTTGACAACCTAGGCCATATAATAGGTGAAAATTTCAATCACAACAGAGATTATAAAGAGGATATTTCATGCATAGACCAAGAGATGGTGAATTTCTCAAAACAAGCAAAACAGATTTAAACAACACTAGGGCACAAATTTTGCTAATTTCTTAAATCTCTAACTTGGCTTAAACACCAAATGGAGGGCATGAGCTTAAAAAAATTAATTTGGCTATGGAAACGTAGAGCATTTTTTAGGAGACAAAAGGTTAGAATGCCCCATTTTCCTCTCCAATTTTGGGATTCAAAATACCTAGCTTCCATTGGCAATACTTTGGGCACCTTCTTGATTTCTGATCTAGACACCTTGGGATACACCTACACTACTTATACCCATATCCTTATGAAATTGATACCTAAAAAAATCCTCCCTACCAATATAGAGCTTAGATTCTATGATAGAATATGGACCCAACCTCTAGATTATGAAGGAATTCCCTTCAAGTGCAAAAGGTTCTTCATTTTAGGACATATCGCTTCTTATTATCAATTAGAGAAAAGAAATAATGTGAGAAACACCTAGTGGAAATATTCCCTCTAGTGTCATTTTGAGTTGAAAAATAACTTGAAGGGAGGTTCAAATTCAAATTCGGGTTTGAAGGATTCAAGTACCATAAGCACCACTAGATAAGTAGTGGCATATTCTAAGATGCATAACTCCAATATAAGCGGCTAAGGAGAATGATCCTCATACTATTTTGATTGACAATTCCTTTTGGCCGATCAATTCTCTATAAATCCTTCCCGTTGAGGTATTCTTAGATGAATGGAAAGTAGTACACAATAATAAAAAGTTCATGCTATAAATACCACTTCCCTATACATATGATTCTCGAACTTCTGATTGTCGATGTTTGTTCTTATTTGGATTTCTTTGTGTCTTCTTTATGTTGTGGGGTAGTTGTTTCTATTTTTATTGTTTTTGTGTTCTCATGGCTTTATTTGGGTAAATAGGACCTTTTGTACCTAGGTAGGGTACCAGAAAAAAAATACCCTTTTATCCTTATCCAAAATAATAATTAAAAAATAATCACAAACTATTAATTTTTTAAATACCATGGGGGTTCACTTAGTAAAAGTATGGTATAACATGTTCATTTGAAGGGTATTAAAGAATATCCCTAATTCTAGTTTTCAACTCTAATTATTCAATTGAGAATAACTCCTCCTATTATATTATTAGAATGAAAATACCCCGTATTGTTTCTATATACCTTACTTGCCCATTTTTCCATGACAATTTTATTTACCCCTTTTTATTTCTACCCTAATATATTAAACAAAAAATATATCATATTTCTTACTCAATTTTTTCATATAAATTTATCTTGAAAGATAGTTTAAACCCATTCAGACCTATTACCTATTACCTTATAAATTTTAAGCTTTAATTATTTATCAATAGTTTTACAAATAATTAAGATGGCAAAATAATATCACTTATGTTGAAAAGCATACTCAATCCTAGTTTTCTACCATCTTATTATTTCTTGGTTAATAATATCTTAATTGAGATTTATTTATTCAAAAAGAGATTATAATTTAAATTTATGAGCACAATCCTTAAATTGTACTTTTAAGGTATTTAGTTATAAACTTTAGGGTTCAAATGTTTTAGTTTTATATTAAAACTAAACCTCCCTTTCCTTTGGCCCACCTCTCTAACCTACCCCAACACTTAATTCAAAATATTAATAAATTAAACCCTTTAACCCCCTCATGTCTCACTTTGTATATTGAATTTACTTTTATTAATTTTAATTACCTCAATGTGAACTCATGTGGTAGGATATTGCATAGCTAATGAACCCCCATGCTAAATACTAGCAATATAAAACAAATGACTTAAAAATAAACCTAAAACCATGAAACAAATTGAACAAACCACTCACAAAACTAAATACACATGAATACCACTTTTTAGGGATAAAATGGATTATCGCTACGGGAGGTGAGTGTTTGGTGGATATTTACCTCAACATAGATCTAGATACATAATGATGCCTTTGACATGATTGAGGTGATTTAGAGATGTGGAGATATTAAATGCTGTAGAAGATGAAATTTATCGCAAGCTTCAATTATGGACAATGAATACATTGAGATTGGATATCAAAGCGTTTCATATTGTGTGAAGAAAGATGTGTGGATCAACCGAGGAATCTCAAGCTATATTGGGAGAATCCAAACACATAATAGGGGAGTCAAGATGAGATATGAATAATTGAGGAGATATGGACTAGGGTTGTTTAGGATATGATATGTTGTCAAGGTGGTGAGTTTCAAGATACATGGCATACAAAAAGGTAGAATATATAAAGCCAAGACTACCAAGATTACCATATCATATACTATGTCGAGAAAAGCATACAAATGACATCTGGATGGAAGCTTTGTTACATAATAATTCTATAGTATAGAGAATACAAATTTTGAAAAATTAAATGGCACATTACGCACCGATTATTAATGCTAAAAAATAATATTTTATTTTCTCATCTAATGCATACTTTGATAGAATCTCTCTTTTACCTTAATATTTGATAACAAGAAATTGTCTCCTCCAGATTCACACAAATAAATTGATCAAAATTCTGATCTAAACTTAGTATCTACCATAACATAGAAAAATTTACCAACACTAAGGTTGCACCATTCAATATTCAGGATTACATTGCTCTAATATAGAAAATGTGAACTTTGGTTCGATTTTACACAAATTAAACACACTAAAATATAAAAGAATACATAATAATGATAATAGATTCAATTCATTTGGGACATAATTACAATAGTGAGAGATTACATATATAGGTTGAGTATCCTAAAATTAATAAGTCTAACTTCATCCTCAACTAACAATATTCACGGAAACTAAATAATATTTATACATAAAGTGACAACAATATTTCCAACATAAATATTTAAAAGAGAGAACCAAAATGGAACCCTTATAAAGGAAACACCACCCATATTTATATGTTTATCATGTAACCAACTCATAACCAACTTCATGTTAAGAATTTTTTTCCTTTTTCTCTTTCACTTAAGCTATGTAACTTAAAGTGTCTTTATATTTGGGTGACTTAAGTTTAACAAAAAGTACTTTTTGCCAAAGACAAACATAAAAATGTTACTTAAGTGATGGAAATAAATTTTCCCAAGGAGAAATAGAAATTCACTCAAATGAAGAAGATAATAATAATTTCCAACCATGGAGGTTCCTTACTTGACTCAATCAAGCACATTCACCATCAACACTTATAGCTAAAATCCCATAACACTTGTAGGTACATTATTCTCCCTCAAAATGAGAGTGCTTCTCAAAAAATTCATCCATTATTATGAAACATCTGAAATAATCAACACACATGAAGACAACTATGGTGTGTTGTGATGAAATTGATAATCCATCCACTTGATACAATATACTATGAAGAAATCATGCTCTAATAGAAGTTAACTTTCCACAGACCATTCTTATTTTGTTGTTGATGAAGTTCATATGATAAAAATTTCCATCCAAAATTAGAAAAATCATCATGAATACACTTCAAAATAATGGTGACATGGTGAAGAGGATACATATGAATTTTTAGAAAGGTTCAACAAGTAGAACTTGAACTATGAGGAAAAAAAAGCTATCATAATGAAGGAAAATATAACACTTGATAAAAGATTCTCAAGAATCCTATGTAAACAAATTTATGTTTTGAAAACTACACTATATTATTCCTTATTCAATATATTTTCAAAGCTTCAAATGAAACTCAAATCGGAGTTCGAATGAGAAATTTATGATAAAAAGATTGTTTCCTAAATTCCATCTCACGTGTGCTTATCCACTTTTGATTAATGAGTGTACCTTTTAACTTAATTAAGAAATTAGGCACACTTTGGGAGTTATTTTTGAGACCTTAGGAACCCCCTTTGGACCTTTTGGGAACCAACTTAAGTCATATGTTCATTCTCAAAGAATTTTTAGAACTGAAAAGCGCAACAAGTTCTCAAAAGGAAGGAAAACAAAACAATACTTGAGAAATGTATCGATGTTTATCACATGAAACATACACAAGATTAATAATTTCTTCAAGATGTTTCCCATTTTTGAATAATAGTAAAATTAGATTCTACTTGAAAATTTTATGATCAAAACAAGATTGGTTCCCAAGTTCCATCTCAGGTGGACTTCTTTTCCTTTGAGTTATGAGTTAACTTTTTAACTTCATTAAGAATTTGGACACACTTTCAAGTGGTTATTGGAACCTTAATATCCCCCTTTATACCTTTTGAAACCAACTTAAGTCATAAGCACATTCTTAATGATGTTTTAGAACAAATTAGTGCATGGGGGGTGGCTAATTAATGTTTTAGAAAAAAGTGCATATGTGGCCTCCAAATGAATTTTCATAGCCAAAAGTGCCTAAGATGAATTTTGGGAACAAAATTAACTTTAAAATTATATATTAACTATAAGAACTAAAAATTTCACAAGGTAGGCTTCTACTTTGCATTGTAGAGTACTAAGAAAGTGTTGGGTGTACTTGTGAACACAAGTTGAAGTCAACACAAGCTAAAGGAAAGCAACAAGGCATAAACCAAGATGAGAAAGTTGAAAAAGGAATACATTGAAGGCCAATATGGAGCTAATCTAAGAATGCAATTTTTTTCCATGGAGGGAATAATGAGAAGGGAATGTATGCTAAGATGTTCTTGAAAAATATGAGCATTAAATTTTGTCATGATAACAAGTCCTAAAATCAATTTCAAGATGTACTTGATATAGATAATCCACAATGTTAATTTACGATGTGATATTATATATTATCCATAATAATTTTTGATTTTTTAATTCATAAAATATATGTTGATAGTATGCACAATTCTAAATTCTAATCTCGACCTTATAGAATTGTAGAAAATGTGATATATTGTGTAATTACAATACGTAATATGGATCATTTATATTTTTATATGTAATCACTGTGATGTTGTAAAACAACAAAAATATTTGTTATATAAATAAAGGCATATTTTGAATGTTCCACAATTATTTCACAATACTAGTTTATTGTGGATAAAATAACTTAGTTCTAGTTATGGGGCATTGACAGTCCACAAGTGCTATGGTATAACATTTTAAAGGGTCACTATTGAGATTAGAAGCACCAGTGTGATAGGGCCTTACATTCAATTTTATCTCCAATTTCCACTCACTAAAGGACATCCACATTTCACCTCCATCCCATTTCAACGGTTACTCTAAAATGTCTTTAGGCCCTCTTCTTAAAATCATAAAGGATGAGGAGGTATGCTGCATTTTTGTATCATTTACCATAGTTTTAATAAATTTCTTCCTCCTCCCCTCCACTCCAATAAAACATAATACTTATTGGAATTTCCATTGTACCCTTTGTGTGCAATTGTAAGTATAATTCCACGTCGTTTTTATCCACAATTGATGTCTTAACAAAATTTAAAGCAACCAACCATATGGCCTATATTTATCATTCAATAAAAATCTTTGTGATGTCTCACAATATTTTATTATCAGATGTTTGCAAAAAGGATTCATTTTCATGTATCGTCTATTATTATTTGTGAATTCAATGACATATTTAATTAACTAATAACAATTCCAAATCACCTTTGGAAGTCCCCCTCTTTGTTGTGGTCAAATTTGAGAAGTACATTGGCTATCCTAGTAGGCTAACACTTTGCTACATGTTCCCCATCATCGATTTCAAAAGGTAGTTGTAGAAAACTCCTCTAAATTTATGCCGACAAGGTATTATATTGCAAAGGGTCACTATTGATATTGAAATCACTAAATGGCAGGTTCTTATATTCATCACTATCTCTAGAGTCCCCTCACTTAAGGATCTCCAAATTTCACCTCCATTCTAGTTTGTTGGGATTTGTGTAATATCAACTACCTAATTAAGTCGAGATTTTGTAAGCAAAAGACTTAGAGAATATTTCCAATTGATTGTAAAATCCTCTCTCTAACCCATGCACATTTAGTGTTTTCTATATTTTTGAAGAAACTATCTCTTTGAAAGACTATATATTTAAGGCATTTGTATGCATTTTGTATGAAACAATTTGAGCAAAGAAGCTCTAGAAAAGTTTTAATAACAGAAATTTATTTTGCATATATCTTTTTCTCTCTTCTTTGTTTTACCTTACCCACTTGCACCATTAAACCTTTATCGGTATCGAGAAAATCCTTAGTTGGGTGCACGATTTTGGACCAATGTGGTGTTGTTTGCATTTTATCACAAGTCATATTTTTTCTCTTTTAAAGTTGTGTGATTTTATTTTTTAAATGTATTTTCATTTTTAGCCATGAATTGCACTAGCAAGATAGTCTCTTCGCTAAATGAAAGAGAGAAGACATATTTTTATTGATATTCGCAAGTAAGGAAAAAATAATATTTATACATGACAAAAATAGTTTGGTGGAACTGTTAAATGGATTGGAGGATGCCATGAAGGTAAGAGAAATAGAATATCAATTGGTTATAAATAAAACAATGTATTATTTCAATTTATGCTAACATTTCTTCCCTTAATACATTGTGTTTACAAATGTACCCCTAAAACATTGAAAATTTCACCTTGCCAAGAGACTTGGTGAGTATATTTATAATTTGAGCATCTGTCGAGTAGTATTGGAGCTAGATGTGGTGGTTCAAGAATTTTTATTGAATGTAGTAACATTCGACCTCAATGTTCTTTTGTTCTCTCATGGAAAAATCAATTCTTCACAAGTTTCAATACACCTTGATTATTGCAATGAATGATGGGAGGATTTTCTTTAGGAATGCCCATATCTGCCAAAATGTGACATAACCAAATCACTTCACACATAGCTCCTTGTGTGGTGTGATATTGTGCCTCAATGGATGAAAGAGAAACAAAATTTTTCTTCTTACTTATCCTTGAGATTGGTCTAGATCCGAGATGAAAATATATCCTCGAAGTTGACTTTATATCATCAACGAATCCTACATAGTCTAAGTCTATATATCCCTATAAGAAGAACTGAGAGTTCTTCTAATACTCTAGACCATAGTCAATTGTACCTCGGACATATCTCAACACATGCTTCACTACTACCTAGTGATATTTCTTTGGCTCCTGCATGAATTTGGAAAGATAGCTCACAACAAAGCACAAGTTTGGTCTAGTATACATCAAGTAAATGAGACTCCCAACAAGTTTTCTCTGTAGAGAGTACCATCTACTTGAGGTGAATCTTGAAATCTAGAAAGTTGCAAACCTTTTTCCATAAGAGTGGACATAGGTTTATAATCTGACATGTCATACTTTTCCAAGAGTTTCTTGGTGTATTTCATCTGGGAGATAAAAATATGATTCTTCTTCTTCCATATCTCCAAATCAAGAAAATATTGAATTATTGCCAAATTTTTCATGTCAAAGTATTTCTTCAAATCATTCTTCACATCTTTGATGAGATTATCGAACTCCCTATGATCACAAGATCATCTACCAAGATGAAAATATCTCTTCCTATCTTTTTTATATACAGATTTTAATTAGAGGGGCTACAAGTGAATCATGTTGTAATAGGTGATCATCTATTTTTATGTACCATGCCCTAGGTGCATGTTTAAGTCCATAAAGATACTTAATTAAACGACATACCTTATGAGGATGTTGCTCATCAAAAAATCATTCTCGGTTTGGTCATGAAAGAAAGCAATTTTCATGTTCATCTCGATGAAGTTTCCATCCATTTTTGTTGTAAATGAATAGAAAAATTTGATGGTTTTGATCTTCACATGAGTGCAAAGGTCTCATTATAGTCTATTCCTTCCTGTTGAGCATAACCATTTGCAACTAGTCATGCTTTGTACTTTTCGATAGATCCATATACCATGTATTTTTTTGGAAATCCACTTACAAATTGAAATTATTACGTATGACAGCGAGATAGACAAGTTCCCATGTTCAATTTTGTATCAAGGAGTCATATTATGTATCCATGACATTATTCAACTTTGGCTTGATTGAGTGCCTCATGAACTGAATCAGGTTTGGTGCTATCAACCATGAAATCATGAGTGTGATATTTACCTCATTTCTTTCCTATATTCTCATACAAACTCCTAATGAAGTGTCTAGAAGAGAGTTTAGGTGGGAGTCTCTCATGGTGCTTTGGACCCATTCTCGATGTTGACGCTGCTACTAATCAAGATTTTTTTCCAAATTCCCAAGATCAATGAATAATTATCCTTACATCTCATCTTTCTTCTCTGAATAATCCTCATGCTCATCATCTGGATGTGTGAGAAATCTATGAGAGGAGGTCGGTGTTGAATCTTCCTTCTATGGAAATGAGTCAAATGATGACTCATTGCAAACAACATCTCTTCTCTCATATATCTTCTTTGTCTTAAGATCCATGAGATGATATGATTTTGAGGTAGAACTATACCCCAAAAATATGCACTAGTGTGTTTTTGCATCAAGCTTCTTCCTCTTCTTATCTAAAACATGCATATATGTAGTACAACCAAATACTCTCAAATGAGAGATCGATTACTTGATACCTCTTGTGGTGTCTTATCCTTCAAGATATTTACAAGTGCTTGGTTCAGAAAATATATAGCATCTAGACCCTTCTGCCCAAAATTTATTCTCCAACTTCGTAGTGGAAAGCATGCAATGAGCCATCTCCATGATAGTCTAGTTGTAACATTTTGTAATTCCATTCTGTGAGGGAGTATATGGGGCGCTTAGATGTCTTTGGGTGATGGTTTGATCCTTTAAGAATACCAATAAATTATTTGATGTGAATTCACCCCCTTGATCCGAGCAGAGGAAAATAAGGGGTTACCCGGGTTTGCTTTGAACAACTCTCTTGTAGAAGGTTTGGAAATGTACAAAAGCTTCACTCTTTTTAGAGAAATAACACCCGATTTGTGTAAGAATAATCATAAGTGAACATGTGGAAGTACGAAAACCCCTTAAATGAGGCAAGAAAGGGTCTCAGATAGATCAAGGTATGCATGAACTTGAGATGGTTCTCATGCATGGAATATACTCAACTCGAACTGATCCCAATGTTGTTTTTTTTCCATACATCCAGGACAAAGAGGTAATGATTGAGAGAGAGGAGGAAGGCCTCATACCATCTACTTCGAACTAAGATGATAGAGGGATCTGGAAGAAAGATGTCCATATTGATAATTCCGTTGTAGTGGATTCAACCATGGAGGTAGATAACGAATCGGCAGAGGATGAAAATGTATCTAATGTGCATAAACGATCCTTATATATATATCAAGTATCATACCTTGTTTAGATATTAGACATGATTTGATGCCATTCTAAACCAGGAAATCCACCTTGAGCTTGTGATTCAATAGCTGAGAGACATGTAGGAGATTTGTGGTCAATTGAGGGACATAGAGCACCTTTGTGAGAGTACATATTCTTGTCCCGAGAGGAATGGTCACATTTCCTATTCCTTCTTCTACATACTCCTTATTGTCTGCAATTTGAACCCGATCTCCAGTGAGTCGATCAATCAATGAATCAAAGAACTCTCTATCACTTGTCATGTGCTTGATGACACCTAAATCTATCAACCAAACATTCTCTGATGGCTGTGATGTTTGGGATATGAGAACCAAATCATCTTCATGTGCATCGTAATGTGCTTATTATAGAACATTTTCATTTGTATCATCATATGGCTAGGCTACGACATGTCCTTTCTACTTCTTTATGTGAGGATGCCACTTGGATTTATTTGAATCACCTTAGACAGATGTGCTCTCTTCTCCATAATTGCATTGTTTGTGATCATTGTAAAAAGCTTTCGCAATATAGTGCATATTCATGGTGTAGATGTGACACCATCAATTCTCTTTTTGATACTTCTTCTTCGATCGAGGCTTCTATGATTGCTTCTATGTATTTTTCTCTTGTTGTCCATTACGAGGCTTATGACTCTTATTCTGCCTCAAGATCAACACTTTTTCCTCAAACTCTTCTTACATTATTTGAATGGCTTCTTCCTGTTGCAAAAATTCACCAATTTAGAAAATCTCACCTCCTTTTGTGTGATGGTCAATGTGGTGATGAATGTTTGGAACTGAGAAGGACGAGCTCATAGTGTAAGAGGGACAAACAACTTATCTTCAACCTCTTCTCTGAGTGTAGCAATATTTTCTCGTAATTTTGCCACTCAACATAAGAATTCTTCCACCTTCTCACCTTCTTGCATACTCATGGTATAAAGCTTTGACAGAGATGTAGAATTTTGTCAAATTATTTGCTTCATAGATCATGCAAAAAGTATCCCAGTGCATCATTAATATTGTCACATTTTGAATGTGTGGCTGCACCTCATTGGATATGTTTAGAGTGGTCAACATCAAGGATTTTATTTTGAGCTTATCATACTTCATTTTTTCATCTGTGTTGGTGGGATGAGTGATTTTGCTGATTACGATCTCCCAGAGATCTTCAAAGAGGAGAATGGTTCTCATATTTGTCTTCCATGTAGAAAAATTTGGCCCTTTCAAGATATGGGCATCAAATAACATCATTTTTGGAGCTGAAATCATTTAATCGGTGTTTCTACTTTGTACAAAAGGGTCATGGTGAAAGACAACAAATATTTTCTTTAGCCGTTCTCTTCTTCACATTTACCATGCCTCACGTTTTGCACGTGGTCTACAACCAATGTATCTCAATGCCAACAATGGATGCTTTATGCAATTGCTTAGAAATGTCATGCCAAGGATAGAATCTCATGTAAGTCTTCTGCTAGAAGTCAATATTTCCTCGTGCTTGAGGTTGCTTAATGGATCTCCAAACTTCAACGCAGTCACTTCTTTGATTTTCATGCCAAAACAAGATTGATTCTTTGTTTTACATTCACACAGAGAATGCATATATGTATTTTTAATTGATTTTATTTTCCTGGGTGGAAGCACTCAAATTTATATGCACAACCATGTCTATTATCCATGCAGCAACATTGGTCACTACCAATTAAAACAAAAAATGCCAAATCTTTTATTTCCAAATTTTCTCGCACCAAACTCTAGTGAAAACAACTTCAAGTTTCCCATGCTTCGTGTTTCCTCTAAATCACTCAGGCTCCATGTAGGTCACCAAGAAAGTATCCACACCAAGGAAAGTATTGAAGCTTTGATACCAATGCTAAATAAAGGAGACAAGACATATTTTTATTGATATTCCTGGAAAGGAAAAATATGTATTTATACATGAAAAAAATAGTTTGGTAGAACTCTGTTAAATGATCGGGAGGATGCCACAAAGGTAAGAGAAACAAAATATCACTCGGTTAAAAATAAAACAATGTATTTTATCAATTTATACTAACATCTACTCCAACCCCAAATCCCAAATTTTAATGGCAAAAACTATGATTATTGGGCTATTAGAATGAAAACCCTTTTCTATAGTCAAGATACCTAGGAGCTTGTCAAAAATGGCTTCCCAGAACCACAAGATCAAGAAACATATAATGCTTTGTCACAAGAAGACAAGGATCTACTTAAGGAAAATAGGAAAAGGGACACAAAAGCTCTAGTTTTTATATAACAAGGTCTAGACATGTCTATATTCTCTAGAGTATTTGCAACCACTAGGTCTAAGCAAGCATGGGATATCCTAGAACTACCTATCAAGGAACCAGTGAGGTAACACTTATCAAATTGTAAATGTTGAGGAGAGATTTTGAGAATATTCAGATGAGAGAGTCTGATAGTGTTGATTCATTTTTTACCCATGTGATGGGTGTAGTAAATCATATTAGGTCCCATGGAGAGACCTTAGAAGACCAAAGGATCATAGAAAAAATCCTTAGGAGTCTACTAGCCAAGTTTGACTCCATTGTTGTTGCCATTGAAGATTATAAGGATTTGAATTGTCTCTCTATAGATGAGCTAATGGGATCTTTGTTATCTCATGAACAAAAACTTAACAGATCTGGAAGTTCCTCTTTAGAATATGCTTTTAAGATCCATGTTTCAGTTAGCAGAGGCATATAAATATTAGAGAATAAAAGAGGAAGATGAATATTTCATGCAAGAGGAGGTAGATCTCCACATTCAAGTGATCAAGACAACTCCAGATCCATCTCAAGCAAGTTTTCAAGTAGAGGTAAGGGAAAACGTTCCTCTCACAGCATTATCAAAACTAGAAGCGGGAAGAAAGGTATGACAGATCTAATATAAAATTTCATTATTGTAAAAAGTATGGGCATTATGCTACTGAATGTCAAAAAAGATAGTATGATTTAAGAAAACAAAGTGCAAATTTTTCAAAAGAATGTAATTCTAGAAGTTCAAATCATAGTTCTATGTTTATTACTTGTCATGTTTCTCAAGAGAGCACAAAATATGTATGGTTCTTGGATTCTGGTTGTAGTAACCACATGACAGGATCAAAATATTTTTTTAGCATGGACAAATATGTCCAGTCAGAGGTAAAACGGTAATGACAACAAAGTTTCAATAATTGGAAAAGGGACCATAAATATTAAGACAAAATAAGGAGAAAAGAAGTTCATTCCTGATGTTTATTATGTCCCTAGGTTGAAACACAACCTCATGAGCATAGGTCAATTGATACAAAAAGGCTACAAAGTGTATTTTGAGAAAGGAATATGTACTATTTTGGATCGAAATCCAAGTAACAAGTTGATAAAGGTGGAAATGACAAGAAACAATAATGTTCCCATTAAAAATACAAAGTGATTTGAGCTTAGTGGGTGCTAGCTCTTATTCTTGTATGGGTCATGGAGATCTCACCAAAGGAGCATCTCGAGCCTAGTGGTCACTAGCTCTCAAAAAAATATGGAGTTTGAAATTTTTTTCTCAAGGAGGTTCCTCAATCCTAGCGGGCACTAAGCTTATCCAAAACAAGGAAGAGATTTTTTTCTCGAGGTTCCTCAACCCTAGCGGGCGCTAAGGTTCTTCCAAGAAAAGAATTTAAATTTTTTTCGCAAGGGTCTTTCTCAACCCTAGCGCGCTAAGGTTCCCACAAGTCAATATGTGCAAACATTTTCTCAGAAATTATTTCAAGCCTAGCAGGTGCTATGAATTTTTAAAGATGGATGAAGAAAAAAATTCAAGAAGGTTTGAGCCTAGTGGGCACTAGCTCTCAACCACCTATGGGTGAAAAAAATATTTTCAAGAAGGATTTTTAAGCCTAGTGGGTGCTAACTCTAAATCACCTATGGAATGTCAAGACCTCACTGAAAGAGGATTTCCAAGCATGACATCTCCATATGCACTCCAAGTCAATCAAGAAAATCAAGCTTGGATTTGGCATTTAAGGCTTGAAACTTACATTTTAATGGCATAAATTTGCTCCACAAGAAGAACATGGTGAATGGAATACCATTGATCGATCCACCTGAAACGTCATGCCAAAGTTGCATTCTTGCAAAGCAGCATAGGGAAATATTTCCAGTTGGAAAGGCATATAGAGCTCAAGCCCCTCTAAATCATCCACACAGACCTATGTGGACCTATGCAGACACCCTCAATAGGCAGAAGCACGTATTTTCTGACCTTCATCGATGAATTCAGTAGGAAGACATGGGTATACTTCCTAAAGCACAAATCATATGTTTTTGATATTTTTAAGGAATTCAAGGCCCTCATAGAGAAGTAGAGTGGTCATTTTATCAAGGTGTTGAGATCAGATAGAGGTGGTGAGTATATCTCAAATGAATTTTTAAATTTTCTCAAGGAAAATGGAATACACAAGCAATTGAAAACTAGGTATATACCTCACAGAAAAGACGTAGCTGAAAGAAATAATAGGAATCTCATATAAATGTCTAGGAGTTTATTGAAGGCAAAAACTTTCCAAGTAAGTATTGGGCGAAGTGGTTTCATGTGAAGCCTACCTATCAAACAAATTCCCAATGAAAAGTATCATTAACAACGTTCCTCAAGAAGCATGGAGTGGAAGAAAGCACAATGTTGCACACTTAAGAGTGTTTGGATGTGTTGCGTATGCACTAGTACCTAAAGAATTGAGAAAGAAACTGGATGATAGAGGTGAAAAATGCATTTTTGTGGGTTTAAAGTGAGCAATCAAAGGCCTATAAGTTGTATAATCCCATCACCAAGAAGGCTATTATCAAGAGAGAGATGTTGATTTTATAGAAAATGAAGCCTAGGATGGAAGTATTGATAAAAAGTGAAGTATCTTTGTAGAGGTATCTCATGAAGAGTATGAAGTTGAAGAAAATGGTGCATAAAACAATCAACCTTCTCCAAAGGGCTTACTCCAAAGATCAAATCCAATACGTGGTCCCGCTGGTCATCAAAGTGTAGTAGTAACTCCTTATAATGCACTAATAGCTAATAACCCTAAAAACTCACTCAAGAGACAATTTCAGGACACCTATTCCATAGATAATACGAAGACCTAGAACAAACTCTCAGCTTGGTGAAGTCTCAAGGCATGCAAGAACTACAAGTCCACAAAATAGTGATTCATCTAACCCAACATTGGCATAAGTCGATCTCATCTCAGAAATTCTTCTAATAAGACATTAAGCGTAAGGGAGATATATGATCAAGTTGAGAAAATGAAGATTTATACTCTAATTTTGCATTGTTTTCACAAGATGATCCTATTTATTTTGAAGATGCTATAGAAAATGAAGAATGGATAGAAGCTATGGATGAAGAAATGGATTCTATTGAGAAGAATAAAACTTGGGACTTATTCAATCTTCTAGAAGGAAAGGATGTTATATGTCTTAATTGGGCCTATAAGACCAAATTCAATGTAGACGAAAATGTGGAAAAGCACAAGGAAAGGTTAGTGGAAAAGGGATTCTCACAACAACCTAGAATTGATTACAATGAAACTTTTGCACCAGTGGCTAGACTTGACACAGTTAGAACTGTCTTAACCATAGCAATTGAGGACAACTAGAAAGTATACCAAATGGATGTCAAGTCAAAGCATTCTTAAATGGTTTTTGAAGAGAAAGTTTATTTTCAATAACCACTTGATATGAAATATATGGACTAGAGCATAAAGTATGTAGATTAAAAATGAAATTGTATGTCCTAAAGAAAGCTTTGAGAGTTTAGTACAACATAATAGATTTATATTTTCTATAAAATGGATTCAATAAAAGCAAGACTCGAGCCAACCATTTACATCAAGATGAAAAATAAACATCTACTTCAAACAATTTGTTTTTATGTTGATGACCTCATATTTACTGGAAATTTATCTATTGACTTGTTTAAGTGATCCATCAAGAAGGAATTTAGAATGACCGATCTAGGGTTAATGAAAAACTATTTAGGTATAGAAGTAACTCAATCTGAAGAAGGCATATTCATATGTCAGTCCAAGTATACAAATGATGTGTTTAAGAGATTTAATATGTTGAAAAGTAATCCAAAAACAACACTAATTGCTATGGGTCTCAAATTAAGCAAAGAGGATAAGGGATCCAATGTCGATCCAACATTATATAAAAGACTTATTGGAAGTCTAATGTACTTGATGACAATAAGGCCAGATATCATGTATGGATTCAATCTCATCTCAAGGTTCATGGAGACTCCCAAAGAATCACATTGGCTTGTAGGAAAGAGGATACTAAGATATGTTGTTGGTACTATAGATTATGGAATTTGGTATGCACCATCTGATGATTTCAAATTAATCGATACATGGACAAAGTGATTGTGTAGGTAGCATTGATGACAGGAAAAACATGTTCGAATATGTATTTCATTTGGTTCAGGTGCAGTCTCATGGGCATCCAAGAAGTAGCCCATTGTCACTCTCTCATCCACAAAAGCAGAGTATGTAGCAGCCACAACAACAACTTGTCAGGAAGTATGGATGAGGAGAGTTCTAGCAAATTTGGAACACTATCAAGAAGAAACAACACAGATCTTTTGTGACAACAATTCAACAATTGCATTGTCAAAGAATCATGTGTTCCACAAGCGGAGCAAGCACATCGACACCAGATATCACTTCATCAGGGAGCTTGTCAACAATGGTGAGATATATCTAGACTTTTGTAGGTCTAAGACCAGGTTTATTGACATTTTCACGAAGCCTTTACCAAAGGATACTTTTGTGTATCTTAGAGAATGTCTAGGTGTAGTTGCATGGTAGTTAAGATTAGGGGGGAGTGTTGGGATTTGTGTAATCTCAACTACCTAATTAAGTCAAATAGATTTTGTCAAAGAAAAAGGACCTAGAGAATATTTCTAATTAATTGTAAAATCTTCTCTCCCACCCATGTACATTTAATGTTTTCTAGCTTGCTCAAGAAGCTATCTCTTTGAAAGACCTCTATATATTTGAGGCATTTGTATGCATTTTGTAAGAAAAAAATTGAGTAGTGAAGCTCTAGAAAATTTTTAATAGAAGCAGCTTTATTTTTCATATATCTTCTTCTCTCTTCTTTGTTTTACCTTACCCGCTTGCACCAATAAACCTTCATCTTTCTACAGTACCCATCTTCTTAATATCGGAAGAACTAAGGAGGTTTTTCTAGCTTCTCTACAACATTTTCTTCCATTGTAATAAATTCCTTTCTCCTCCTCTCGATCCACTCCAACACAAAATAATACTTAATTGATGTTTTCATTGCACCATTCATATGCAATGGATAGTGTACTTCCTCGTGGTTTCCTCTCCACTATCGATTTCTTAACAACGTGTCATTTTGACATGAAATCATTTATATGGTAGTGGTTTTAAAGCAATAATAATCATCCATCAATGTTTATTAGTGTTTTATATTGATATGATCAAGAAAATTACATAGGGTTTCTAACCAAAATGGGTGGAAAATTCACACCCCCAAAATACACACTAGGCACACATGTGCCATATGAAAACAAAAGAAGACAAACAAAGAAAGTCACAACAATGATAAGTCACGAGAGAACTAGGCAAGTAGAAACAAACATAACGGAAGGAGGAGGTGGCGGTGGCAACCTACATGTAAGCATCCCCCAACCCATAGCAGGAGGATCTAGGGAAGACGGTGAAGGATCCCACCCATTACATTGATCGTGGGCTAGATCGAATGCCAAGTTGGTGAAATAGAAAGAGCCATGTGAGGAAATTATTCGGGGGGACACCATGTCTAGAACTAGAAGTCGGAGAAGAAGATAGCCAACCAACCACCGCTACTATTTTCAGCAAGGGAGGATCCCTCACCCGTAACCATCGCCATTGTGGGGATGAAGAAGACCTCTACAACCATCATGACCTAACTACTGGAAAACACCACTTGCTCTACCGCCAAGAAGGGAGGAACTACGCGAGCCCGGGAAAGCTGCTTGTTGATGAGCTCCTTGACCATGAGACCGAGGATGAGGAAGAGGTGAGGATCAATGCCACATAGGCAAGTGGTGGTGCGATGGGGATGAAACCTTGCTAATAGAGCACGAGGGCTACCATAGTGGGTGAAAAGGTCCTACGGATGCTCCACTTCCAAGTAGATTTTCTCTCGCCGGACTTATAATTCACCAAGAAATCCTGTGTGCTAGAACATCACTCAACATAGACTAAGTGCTCACCTTATTTGTGCTCGTTTTGATCTCTCACCATTTTCCCTAATTTTCCTTTGTCTGTGTGTTTTGAAATATTTTACCTCCATTTTGAATGCCTCGAGTTGTTTGCAAAATCCATTATCGTGTCCCTCCTTAAAGAAATCTCTGAGCTTGCCTTGTTTTTGTCCTAATTTCTTCAAAATCCACGGGCTTTGCCATTTTTCATGTATTTCGTCGACCATGGAAGCTCGAGAATGATAAATTTATATTTTTATGCCTTTGAAAATCCAAATCCATGGTCGGAAGATGCTCAAAACCATGATTCACTTGGTTTTGTTTTAGAAAATTTTCATCCTTAAACAAAAAGTCGGGTTCTGGGCATGAGTGGTGAATTTCTATGTTTTTGATGGTCTGACGGGTGTCTTTTTCCTATCAAATTATTCCTCAACATTTATTGGTCATGTGGCTTCTTTTGGTTGGTCAGGGGACAAAAAAAAATGCTTTAATTTATCACTTTTTGATTTTTTGGCAAAAAGGCAAATTTGATCCCGTGGCTCTGCTCAATTTTGATTGGTTCTTTTGGTGCTTATGTGGCTTCTTCTAATTGGATGGGGTGTGGCAGGGTTGTTTTGAAATTTTTCTTTTTGGCTACTTTGGAAAAAAAATTTTGAACTCACCCACTGGCTGCCAGAAGGATTAAAGAAAATTTAAGTGGCGGGAAAATTTCTTATTTTTTCCCTGAGGGTGTCCACATATTCATCTTTGATTTGATGTGGCTCGGTAGGGCACTCCTAAAATTTGTGGAAATTTTTAACCCAAAACTTGTCCACGTGGAGGAATGGCACTCATTTGAAAGTTCACTTTTTGGTTTGGCCTTGAAGTTACGCTAGGAGGACACGTGGAGGTTTCTGCTGCTTTTCCCGACTTAGAAAATTTTTATGCAGCTGGTACATTTTGGCAGAATAGGGACACATGGCAAGCCACGCTCATTCAAGGTCTCCACTTTGGGAACCATTTTGAAATTGTGCCATGAAGACACGTGGAGGCTTCCACGAGGATTCCCATACTTAGTCTTTTTCAAAAGGGTTTTGAGAGGCCTAGGACACATTGAGGGACTTCACATGTTTGAGGACTAGCCCTTGAATTTCATTTTAAAGAAGTGCCAGGAGGACACTTGGAGGCCTCCACTCACTTTGCATTTTTCTTGGACTTTTCAATGGCCAAGGAGATTTCCTTAGAGCTTGACACATGGCACCTTCTACTGAGCTTTAAACCTTCATACAAATCTCATCGGGCCAAGACATGTGATGAACTCGTGCTCTTTCAAAGTCTCAAATTTTGGGGACCATCTCAAGATGTGCCATTGTGACACATGGTAGTTTGAAAATTCAGAGGGGGGGGGAGCGGACCATCGGAGGTAGCTTTCATTTTTTACCTCTTGTTACAAAAAAATTAAAACATCAAAATGGCCCGTAAACCCAACATAAAAAAAATAGTCAATATTTTTCCCGGTCAATGAAGGAAGGGCGGAGCTATGGGGAAAATTTGGAAAATTTTCCCTTTTCCAAAAAGGAGGTGAAATATAAAATTTGGCCACGGTTCCTTTGGGACCCACCTTAGGACATGTGTCAGGCTCATTTCTCAAGGGCGGAGGTGCGGAGCAAAATGTGAAAATTTTATTTTTTTCCAAAAGTTATAAAAGGAAAGGGGAACCCATGCAGCCCACTCTAAAATGGATCTCCCACGTGGACGGTCCAAATTCAAAATAGAAATCAATGACAGTTGTGCATCTATATCTAATTTTTTTACCATTTTCACTCTAGAGCTCCTAGGGATGCATATTCTTATGGTTTTTTTATCATTTCTTGGAGTCTCCTGCATGCCAAATGAAGAGGAGCATTAATCTGGAGGCCTGGTTTGGTGGGGAGGGTCTAAAAATGTCTCTCACCATTAATATGTAATTTGACTATCGATTCGACCCGATTTTTCTTTCCTTGGCATGTGAAAGACCTGTTGATATCTGGGTTTGATGAGAAAATCTAGGGACGTATTTTACCATTAAGATGAGATCTGATTTCTGGGCTCGATTTGATTTTCCATTTTCTTCTCCCGAGCATGCAAGGAGCCAGATTTGACAAATTAGGGGTGGAAGTGGTTGGTGAGTAAAAGGAAGAGTGATCTACCAGAGAGGGAGTTGAATGTGGGAGAGGCTCAAAGAGATTTTCCCCCAGCACCTAAAAACTTTTTACAAATTTGATTCTGGGAATCACAATCGAGATAATGACGAGCATTGGTGCACTCAATGTCTCTGGTTTTGGGAGGGAAAGACTCTGTTGTAAAATGATATAAATAGGCATGATTTTTCCGTGAAAAGGGTTGGGAATTTGTGAACGTAGGAGTGTTAGGAGTCAGAAATTGATTTCCTAAGAGAAAATCTTGATAGATCCCATCTTTCTAAGAAACTATCTAAAGAAACTTGTTTATCTCCTTTGTGTTATATTTGATCATGTCAAGGTGGTTGCAGTGTATAACCATTGACAAGCTCTGAGATTGTTTGAGAAACTTTCCCCTGCTAATAAATTTAACCAAAATTGAGTTAATATGTGTTATTCTTGGGAAAATTTGTGTTTTCTTCATTCCTAAATGTCTACAAGTATTTTTATTGTTCTTATTACATTCTTACATTGAAATCTGTGTGAATCACACAAAATCTTATCCTTGTGATAGTTTTGTGGCATTTGCAATTTCATTTATCGAAGAAGGGCTTTCATTTGATAGTGAAATAAAAAATTTAAAATCACCGTCATGACTCCTAGCATGACTATAAATTTTTGTTAGCTTTTGAGGGTATCTTAGGCATGATGAAATAGAGATTGATAATGTTCAGTTGAGTTTTCCAATTTGAGCCTTCATTTTGGATCCTTGAAGTTTGTGTGAAAAGTGTTGATCTGGGCCTCCATTGGAGCACATATTCTAGTTAAAGGAACACCCTAGATACTTTGAAAGCATTATGTTGTTCGATTTTCCATTTTTGTAAAGTTCTCAAAGATTTGGTATAATCAACTTTATCCTGCTTCACCTCCCACCAAATTCATTCAAAAATAATTAATCACACCCATACTACCCCTGTTTTTCATGTGTGTATACAAATGCAAAATTTTACTACCAAAACATGCAAAAACAATCAAGTTTTCATTGTCTTTAGTGGCCTAAACCTTTCTTAGAAAATATCTCCATTATCTAGAGTGACAACTTGTGAGAGTTAGGTTTTGTTGCATTGATCATATTTTCTTCAATGTCTTCTTAATAGTTTCACAAGGAAGGACATCTCCATCTCCTCCACAAACAATAGGCTACAAAAGGTTCTCTCACCTTGGTTGAAAGGCACAACCATAAAGTAGTGAGGATAGATCAAATCCTCTTGAGGGTGTTATCCATTTCTCCACATTTGAGTGATAAAGGGCTAGTTAGATCCCATCCCCAGCTATAAAATGACTCACTATGATCTATTTGTCTCTAAGCTTCCTACCAAACCTGTGATGCTGATCAGAATTTAAAGGAGAATCAATTTGGATAGCAACTTTGAAGGACTAATTTGAGTTCTTTGAGATAGATTTGTTGATCTACCCATTCGTATCTATTTGGCCACAACGACACCTTACGGTGCCACTGTGGGGACTAATTTGAGTTGCTAGTGATTTGTCAATCTTTTTCCCATTTGGCCCATCAACAACACCTTACTAGCAACCGCTTCCGGGGACATAGTGATTGAAATTCATATTCGTGACTCTCTGTAAACACTTCTTGTGTACTAAAAGTGCCAATACATCTTTCTAAAATCATTTTGTGTTTGGGCTGTAAGAAGTTTTCAAAGTTACAAGTGTATGTGCAAATCTTTTAGTTTCTACACCTAGTGCACTAGCTTTTCATTATAAATGCAGGTAAAGAAGAGTCGAGTCTTTCCATTTCCAATTGCTAGTAGTTTGACAGACATCTGATAGATCATATTTTAGTGCATTTTCACAACTAAGGTGGAAATCCTTAGTGGCGACTCCCTGTTGATTTGATTCTTGATGAGTACCAGTGTCTTAACCTCTGTCAAGTGATATTTGTTACCAATCTTTGCAAAGCTGGAAGGAAGAAGATCTTTCTTTGCTAGGGATCCTATTAGGACATTATTTCTAGAGCTAGGAAAAGAAAAGTCAGAAGGAAGAAAACTTGGAGAGTTGTTGGAGATCAACAAGCAATAAAAAGGGATCTCCATTGATGAAAGTGATCGGCCTATCATTGAAGACAATTCGAGTGCTTCTGAATCAGGTAGCCTCTTTATGGAATTGAATTCTCCAGCTGGAGAGGGGCCTTCATTTGATTTTGAAAAGTTTGCTTCTCATTCTACCCCTATCTTTTCAGAAGTTGATAGGGATTTCCAAGAAACTAGGCCTTTAGGGGATATCCATTTTGAAAGTTATACTCCTATGTTTCAAATACCCTTTTCCCCTCATCAATTTGTCTCCCCTCTAGGGTCACCTCCTCAAAACAACATGGCCCTACCCCCACCTAGACCTCCATTTGTTGTAAATACCTTTGGACCTATAAATTTTGTAGGGATGGCTGGTTATCCAAATGTAGTTCCTCAAGATGTAAGGAAAAGACTACCAAAGTTCCAAGGAAACAACGCTATAATTGGTGATCAACATCTAAAGCTTTTTATCAATATGATGGAAGACTTTGAGATTGAACATGAAGATGTATATATCAAACTGTTTATCCATACTTTGGAAGAGGATGCAAGGGACTGGTATAAAGCTTTTCCAGATAATTCCATTGATTCTTGGATAGAGATGAGAAATGCATTTAGATTGCAGTATGGTGATAGAACTGACCCTAGGTTTCTTTTGACAAAATTTGAAAACATAAAAAGAATCCTAATGAGTCAGTACATGATTTCAACACAAGGTTTAATAAGACCTTGAGGAGATTTCCTGTTAGGATAAGGCCATGTGATGAATCATGTTTGATCAAATATTTAGATGCATTTGATAAAAAGGTTGTTTACTACTTGAGGGAAAAAACCCTACTAATTTGAGGTAAGCCATTCACCATGGCCCTGCAAATTGAGAATAACATCAAGGCAATTAGAAAGCCTCCAAAAGGGAGGGTGTAAAACTAATTAACCCAAAAAACCTTAGATAAGCAAGGCTACTGATTTGGAGGAAGTTGTGAAAACTTTGGTAGGGGATGTCAAAGAAATATCATACAAATTAGCCGGTAGAAAAAGGGATTGGGCAGATTTCACAAGGTCAACACAAGCAACAAGGCCAAGACAGTTCACAAATCACCAAAGATCTGATGATAGAGGCAAGGGACCTATTGGATTTGGAAATAGACAATCCCAAGCTAGGGATAACAGAATGGTACCTGATCCTTTGGATGCCAGAGTTGCTTGTTGTGGAGGAGACAATGTCATTGATTGGTGTGACAGATGTTTCATGCCCCATGCTCCATGTGAGGAAGATCAACAAGAAGAGGAAGAATCTTATGATGATAATGATGATGATGTCTATATGATGGGTTGCTCCACATAGGCTCACAACAAGGGGAAAATTCAACTGAAGTGATAAGTGTTAGAACTGCTACTGATTTTTGGGATTGCATTCACTGGGTACCTTTTCTCCCTCCCTCTCATACTTTAGAAGTAGATACTGTACAAGCTTTTGAATTTCCCAATAATGAATTTGAATATTTGAGGGCTTTAATGATAAATAAGTATGATGGAGGCATTCCCTCGAGGAGGATAGGAAGTTGTTGATGAATGTTGTTGTGGCTCAAGAAAAGGAACACAACACAAGAAGTAGGGTTATCAAAGGGACAGGGCCTTAGGCCAAGCCAAAAACTCCATTGCTTTCAAATGTTCCTAAAGAGACTCCTAAGAAAGATGCATCTATGAAAGGCCTTGTTGTCCCAAAAAAATCATACCCCTCCTCATGCCCAAGTTGTCAAAAATCCTGTGCCATCTAATGAGTGTGTCAACCTTCCTTCCAATGTTGCCTTGCCAAAGTTTGTCCCTTATGATATTTCCCAAGTCTTGAGTCAAATCAAGATCTCAGTTCCAATTGTTGAATTGCTTAGGATTCTGAGCACAAGAAGAGGGATCTTGAGTATTTGGGGTTGAAAGAGGAGAAGACTGCCCTAGGAAGAAATATAAACATTGTGGAGACTCCACCAGTCATTGAAGAATTAGAGGCACCACCAACATCAGAAGAGCTAGATGAACCACCTGAGGTTTATTTGGGAACATCCTTGGTAGATTCTCAGCTGAATGTGGATCCATTCTTCACCACCCTGATCATTAAGGATAGATTGCTACACAACTGTATGTTTGATTCAGGGGCATCATGCAATGTTATGCCTCTAGAAGTTATGAATGAATTGAATATCAAAGTAATAACTGCATATGGGAAGTGCAATGCCATGGATTCCAGAGGTGCTAGTGGTGGGATGTGTGAAGGGTCCGTGGTACTACTTGTAGCCTATCCGGGTAGGAATTTGAAGCTTGATGTAGTTATTGTTGACTCGCCCACCAAGTGGGGTATGTTGTTATCTAGAAAGTGGGTGCTAAAGTGTTGGTGGGAGTGTTCAAATGGATATGTCCTATGCCACCATCCCAATTGAGGGCATCCTTGTCAAGTTGTATGGGGAAAAGAAGATGTTGCACCTTATTGAGGATCCCAACAATGCATCTTATGAGGTATTGTACACAAGTGTTGATGCTAATAAATTTGTAGGATTTGCTTGATGGAAAAGAACACAAGATTGAAGAATGCAAATGTCTTGAGCAGTAGGCTCTCCTTGGACTTTATTGTTTGATGGAGCTTTCTCCAAGTTTGGAAATGGTGTTGGTGTTGTTATGATCTCTCCAGGCTAGGAAAAGTTTGTCTTTTCCTTCAAGCTCAACTTTGAGTGCACTAATAACATTGCTGAGTATGAGGCACATTTTCTTAGGTCTGAGGATTGCATGGAAATATGGTGTTAAAGACATCATTGTTAAAGGAGATTCAGAATTAATTATCAGGCAAGTCAGAAAATTGTATGCCACAAAAAATCAGCAAATGAAACAATATAAGCATGCAGTTTGGGATCTCATTGAGATGTTTGATTCATTCAACATTGTGCATCATGATAGGAAGTTCAATGATTTGGAAGACAAGATTTTTGTGTTGGGATCTCAGTTTGATAATTGTGTAGTGTCCCCATATTGTGAATATGATGTTGAGGTGTTAACAAGGCCATCTGTACCTGAAAACATTAAGCATTGGCAGTTTTTGATGATGATGCTCAGGTCAAAAGATTTTTTGCAGAATAAAGGAGAGTTTTCTGATCAAAATATTGATTGGGAGCCAATGGTGTGCATAGCAAAAGGTAAAGAAACCTTGTTTGGAAAAGGCATCATCCAAGTAAAAACCAATACCATTCCTAGAGGGCTTGGTTGCTCTTGAGTCCAATTTTGATAACACTGATCACATTATTAGCATATGCATGGCAGCCTCAAGGGATATTGATGAGCATGACCTTGGCACAAAGGAGAGACCAAGGAATATCTGGTTAGGAAGCAATCTCAGCAAGGAGGAGAAGCAATCCTACATCCAATTGCTGAAAAAATATCAAGATTGCATGGCTTGGACTTATTCTGAAGCTGAAGGAATACAGAGAGGATCTATTTTAACATGAGATTCCCTTGAGTCCAATGTAAAACCATTCAGGTAGAAACAGAGGCCAATCAATCCACTCCTATCTCTTAAGATGCAAGAGGAACTGAAGAAGTTGAGGGATGGAGGGATTATTCAGCCCACAAGGTATTCTTCTTGGGTTACAAACCTAGTACCAATCAGAAAGAAGAATGGTGACATCAGGCTATGTGTGGATTTTAGAAATCTGAATAGAGCATCAATGAAGGATAATTATCCTTTACCAAACATGGAGAACATGCTACAACTAGTAACTGGTTCTGAACTACTTTCTACCCTAGATGGTTTCTCTGGTTACAACCAAGTTGTGGTGAAGGAGTTAGAAAGAATTAAAACAACCTTTACCACTCCTTGGGGACTTATGTGTATGTCAGGATGCCCTTTGGTCTAATGAATGCTTGGAGAAACCTTTCAAAGAGTAATGGATGTTACTTTTTCCGGTTACATCAATGATTTTATTGTGTTTACTAGGATGATGTGAATTGTGTTCTCTAGAAAGTGAGGTGATCACTTGCTATACTTGGAAAATATGTTGATAAGATGTAGAGAGTATGGCATTTCACTCAATCCAAAGAAGTGCCATTTTGGAGTGTAGAAGGAAAAGTTTCTTGGTCACATTGTGTCATAAGAAGGAGTGATGATTGATCTAGAAAGGGTAGAGGCCATCAACAAGGTCCCAATTCCAAGAACCAAGAAAGGAATCCAATCCTTCTTTGGGTAGATAAACTTCATCAGAAGATTTATCTCAAACTTTGCTGAGTTGACCATTCCAATCACCTCCATGTTAAAGAAGGATCAGGTCATCAAGTGGGAGGAGGATGTCATTCAAGCTTTCAATGGGATTAAGGAGACATTAAAGCATGCACCTGTTCTAGTAGCTCCAGATTATAAGAATCCCTTTCAATTGTTCTCTTTTGCTTCAGAGAACACCATTGCATCTGTCCTGTTGCAGAAGGATGATGAAGGGATGAGAGGCCAATTGCCTTTTTCAGTAAGGCATTGCAGGGGCTGAGATGAGATACACTATTATGGAGAAACAAGCATTTTCCTTGGTAAAAGCAACAAAGGTTTTCAGGCCTTACATTTTGAGTTCTAAGATTGTTTCTTATGTTCCCCACACCATGGTGAAAGACATCTTATCAGAGATGGAAGTCTCAAGCAAAAGGTGCAGGTGGGTGAACAAGTTGCAAGAATATGATATGGATATCCAAACCATGAAAGTTGGTGAGAGGTTTGGGCTTGGCTAAGCTTATGGCTGAGAGCAACTTGCAAATTGTTGAGGTGAATGAGGTAGGAGAAGGAAGGGTAGATGTCTTTGAGAAACTAATGAGTTCTGAGTGGTACAAGGATGTGATTTTCTATCTCAGACATTTATATTACCCTGAGTATTTGAGTAAGAACCAAAAAAGGGCCCTTAAGTTGGCTTCCCAAAATATGTCATTACTGATTATGGGTTAGCTTGGAAGAACCCTGAGGGAGTCCTCTTAAGGTGCATTACTGAAGATGAAGCCCCCAAGATAATTATTGATTTCCATGGAGGAGTTTGTGTGGGGACATTTTGTGGAAGGGTCATAGCACACAAGATCCTGAGGGCTAGTTATTGGTGGCCAAATATTTTTAAGGATGCAACACTTTTGGTTAGAAGATGTGAGAGTTTCAGCGCTTCTCTGGAAGACTGAAAGCTTCAGGCTCCCTTCCTTTACAACCTGTATCAATTGAAGCTCCATTCAAGTAATGGGGAATGGATTTTATTGGTGAGATTTCAGACCCTTCAAGTGTTGGCCATAAGTGGATTCTTGTAGCCACAGATTACTTCACCAAGTGGGTAGAGGCAATCCCCACCAAAAGGGAAACACACCAAATTGTCATGGACTTCATGTTGAACCATATCATCTGCAGGTTTGGGGTGCCAGTCAAAGTTGTTGCTGATAATGCCATGAGCTTCAAGAGCTAAACCCTTGGTGGCAATGTGTAGAGAATATGGGATAAATTTGACATATGCTTCTAATTATAATCCCCAAGGAAATGGACAAGCTAAGTCCAGTAATAAAAATTTGCTAAAGATTATCAGAAGAACCTTGGAGCTCAACAAGAGAAAATGGGGTGAGTAGTTGAAATTTGCTATCTGGGCTAACCAAATTACTATTAAAAGGGCCACTGGAAAGAGTCCATTTGAGTTGGTGTATGGAACTCAGGCCTTACTACCCCTGCATATGCAATTATCCTCATATCAGTTCATGCAACAACTAGAAGATCAAGAGGTAAGTCCATATGATGCCCACATTAACCAGATTGTTGAACTTGATGAAGAAAGGAGGGCATCTCACCAAAGGCATATAAAATTCAGAGAGAAGATGAAGAAGTTGTTCAACAAGAAGGTCACTCCCAGAGCTTTCAATGTTGGGGATCTTGTGCTACTATGGGATAACAGGCATGAGGATAAGGGCAAGCATGGAAAATTTGACACTCTATGGATGGGCCCTTACTCCATTGATATTAGAATTGGTGAACATACCTTCTTCTTGAAGGAATTGGATGGGGAATTGCTTGAATTGTCCTGTTAATGGAAGGAATTTGAAGCATTTCTTGGATTGATTCCCTAGAATCAAGGTGAACATCTTTTGTACAGTGTATAGTTTGTTGTTTGTTTCCTATCTTTTGTGTTTTTCGCTTTGCTCTGGTCCTCGATGACCTGTTTTTTGTTGGTTTCTTTGTTTTTTTTTTTTTGGAGATGGCTCTATTTCTCTTGATCTGCAAGATGAATCCTTTTCCCAATGGATATTTTGGCACTTGGTCTATCGTTGTTTTGTGGCACTCACAAGGAATTCCCATCCCCGAGTTGGAGCCGATGTTGGTGCTCGTTTTGATCTCTCACCATTTTTCCCTAATTTTCCTTTATCTGTGTGTTCTGAAATATTTTGTCTCTTGATGTGGGTGTTCTGAAATATTTTACCTCCATTTTGAATGCCTCGAGTTGTTTGTAAAATCCATTTTCATGTCCCTCCTTGAAGAAGTCTCTGAGTTTTCCCTGTTTTTGTCCTAATTTCTTCAAAATATGTGGGCTTTACCATTTTCCTATCTTTCCTTGACTATGGAAGCTCAAGAATGATCAATTTATATTTGCATTCCTTTGAAAATCCAAATCCATGGTCGAAAGATGCTCGAAACCATGATTCACTTGGTTTTGTTTCAGAAAATTTTCATCCTTAAATGAAAAGTCAGGTTCTGGGCATGAGTGGTGAATTTATGTTTTTTTGATGGTCTGACAGGTGTCTTTTTCCTATCAAAGTTATTCCTTAGCATTTAGTGGTCACGTGGATTCTTTTGGTTGATCAAGGGATGACAGAAAATGATTTAATTTATTGCTTTTTGATTTTTTGGCAAAAAGGAAAATTTGATCCCGTGGCTCCACTCAATTCGGTTCTTTTGGTGCTTACGTGGCTTCTTCTAATTGGATGGGGCATGACGGATTTTTATTTGAACTTGTTCTTTTTGGCTAATTTGGTAAAAATTTTGAACTCACCCAGGTGGCCCGCTTAGGCTTTAACTAACTAAAGAAAATTTAAGTGGTGGGGAAAATTTCTTATTTTCACCCCGAGGGTGTCCACGTGTTCATTTTTGATTTGATGCGGCTCGGCGGGGCAACTCCTAAAATTTGTGGAAAGTTTTAACCCAAAACTTGTCCACATGGAGGAACAATGCTCATTTGAAAGTTCACTTTTTGGTTTGGCCTTGAAGTTACGCCGGGAGGACACATGGAGGTTTTTGCTACTTTGCCCAGACTTAGACAAATTTTTATGCAGCTGGTATAGTTTGGCGGAACAGGGACATGTGGCGAGCTCGCGCTCATTCAGGGTCTCTGCTTTGGGCACCATTTTGAAATTGTGCCATGAAGACACATGGAGGCTTCCACCGGGGCTTCCCATACTTAGTCTTTTTCAAAAGGGTTTTGAGAGGCTTAGGACATGTGGAGGGACCGCACATGTTTGAGGACTGACCCTTGAATTTCATTTTAAAGAAGCGCCAAGAGGACACTTGGAGGCCTTCGCTCACTTTGCATTTTGCTTGGAATTTTCAATAACCAAAGGATATTGCCTCAGAGCTTGACACATGGCACCTTCCACTAAGCTTTAAACCTTCATACAAATCTCGTCGGGCCAGGACACATGGTGAGCCCGCGCCCTTTCAAAGTCTCAACTTTTGGGGACCATATCAAGATATGCCATTATGACATGTGGCATTTTGAAAAGTCAAAGGAGTGGGGGATCGGACCATCGGAGGCAACTTGGATTATTTTCCTTTTGTTACCAAAAATATTAAAACATCAAAATGGCCCAGTAGACCCAACGGAAAATAGTCAATATTTTGCCTCGGTCAACGAAGGAAAGGTGGAGTTGGGGAAAATTTAGAAAATTTTCCCTTTTCCAAAAAGGAGGTGAAATAGAAAAATTTGGCCACCATACTTTGGGACCCACCTTAGGACATGTGTCAGGGTCATTTCTCAAGGGCGGAGGTGCAAAGCAAAATGTGAAAATTTTACTTTTTTCCAAAAGTTGTAAAAGGAAAAGGGGAACCCGCAGGCCCACTCTAAAATGGATCTCCCATGTGGACGGTCCAAATTCAAAATAGAAATCAACGACAGTTGTGCATCTGTATCTATTTTTTCCACCATTTTCACTCCATAGCTCCTAGGGATGCGTATTCTTATAGTTTTTTATCATTTGTTACAGTCTCCTACATGTCAAATGAAGAGGAGCATTAATCTGGAGGCCTGGTTTGGTGGGGACGATCTGAAAAATGTCTCTCACAATTAATATGCAAACTAACTGTCAGATTCGGCTTGATTTTTCTTTCCTTGCATGCAAAATACCTGTTGATATCTGGGTTTGATGAGAAAAATCTGAGAATGTCTTTTACCATTAAGATGAGATATGATTTACTGGGCTCGATCTAATTTTCTATTTTCTTTCTCAGACACAAAGATTCGATTTGACATATTAGGGCGGAAGTGGTTGGTGAGTAAAAGGAAGAGTGATCTACCAGGAGAGGGAGTTATGCGGGAGAGGCTCGAATATATTTTCCCCGATCACCTCGACAACTTTTTTATACAGATTTGATTTTGGGAATCGTGATCGAGATCATCACGAGAAATGGTGCACTCAATGTCTCTAGTTTTGGAGGAAAGGCTCTATTGTAAAATGATATAAATAGGCATGATTTTTCGATGAAATTGGTTGGGAATTTATGAACGTAGAATTTTTAGGAGTTAGAAATTGATTTCCTAAGAGAAAAGCTTGATAAAGCCCATCGTCTTTACGAGAAACTATCTAAATAAATTTGTTTATCTCCGTTGTGTTATATTTGATCATGTTAAGGTGGTTGCGAGTGTACAACCACCGAAAAGATCTCAAATTGTTCAAGAAAATTTCCCATGCTTCTTGGGAAAAATTTTTGTTTTCTTCGTCCTAAATGTCTGCAAGTAGTTTTTTCTTGTTCATGTTGCATTCTTACATTGAAGTCTGTGTGAATCACACAAAATCTTATCCTTGTGCATAATTAATCTAACATTCTACAGAAGCATTTCCTAGATCTAGATCTTAAAGTATCATGAATCAAACAATAATCATAGTGAAACCCTTTATGCAATAATAAACTATAACCATGATTAACACCTTGATTCAGCCAATAACCCCCATTATATTAAATACAGTAATACACAGAAGCTTCCTTACAATAATAGTAATATATGCTCATGCATGCATCATATTTGGCAGCATAACCTCACAATAACTTAGCTCTCACATCTCTCTTATGCTATACACATAGTTCACTACATATTTATAAGGGTGGGGACTTTCCCTTCACCACTTATCTAATCCCAAAATAGGTCGCATGCTATTATTAGCCACACACATTACAAAAAAATAGCCACACATGCAAGTGCGCTAACAATAGACTACTTTTAGTTAACTACCAGTAGTAGATCTATTCTCAGCCTATATCCATGCAAAGTGCTTCATAGCCATGATCCTCCAAAAATAGCCAATGTGTGTCACAAGTCTTTAACTAGTTTGTGTGTTCCACACTATCTCCAAAAATAGATCCTCATCGTGAAAATGGCTAAGTCCCAATTTGTCTCTCTTCTTCATGCATGATCCTTTCCATCCTCCCGCACTTTTGAATGTGCTCTTCTCTTCTGCGTGAACCTTCTATATGTTTTTCTAAGTGCCATATTTTAACTGATCAACATTACCCCACACTAATTGCATTGCATTGCCACCCTAAAATGGTTTGTCTCCAAAATGAATCAAAGAATATGAATAGAAGAATAGAAAGAATTTTGATGAATAAAAGAATGTCTTTACCCTACAATATCTTCTGCTTCAACCTAAAGAATCAATTCTAGATATTCTTCTTTTATTTCCACCTCTAAAGTCTACCAATCATTGAGCATGGCTTCTTTTTCTAGGATATCCACTGCAATTGACTCTAACTCATCTTTTGCAATCTCTCCTTTCTCATTCTGTCAAGACCAACACAATGTTGGACATGGCAGTCATTCTTCCTTCTAATAAGTCCATATTTTGTGTGATGAGTTTCCCAAGCTCATCCAACCTTTCCTTGTGTGGTTCTTGTGCTGTTGTAAGGGCCTCACTTCTTCTTGACAAGTGCTAATCATTCTACATGGCCCAATGTTTCATCTTTCATGGCCTTCAGACTTCATTGTCTTCCAAAATGGTCCTGGTTCTTATAATGGCTTTCTGGGGCTGTACAAATATTCAACACTTGATCTTCTTTCTTTAATTCCTCCTACAAGCTCTAAGAACCCCTCATATGATGCAATCTTTCTCATCACTGAAGCCTTTTCCCACTCTGCTTCTTGTGCTGGATCCTTTGGTTCTGACATGCATGCAGAGGTTCATCTTCAAGCACTAAGTCCACCAAGGTACTTACATAATGCATTGTTGAAGGAAATGTTTTGGGTACCTTTGCTCTAAATGTGGCTTTTCTTTCATGATATTGTCCCCAACTTCCTCTAGCCATGCTGATGAAAACAACATTCTTCTTTTGTGCCAAGTCTTTTTCTTGCTTTAGGCATGCTATTTTTACATCCTTAGTCTTGATCTCCTCTCATAGACCCTAATTGTTGCAGCCTTATCCATATTCCACCTTGCCACCTCTATCGAGACTTTCACCAAAGCATTGCTCACTTGTTCATCTGACATAACAATAGTAGGCTTTACTGTTATGTGTCTAGCCTGAGGTGTCTTCTTCAACCTCCTTGATACACATGACTCTTCACACACATCAAAATCTGGTTCATCCATGTGTGTGTGCATCGACCATGATAGTTGCTTCCTTGTGCACATGGTTTCCATATCTTCATCCATCAACTCCCAGCCATACAACTCCTTTTGTGTCATTGTGCTTTGAAAAATGGGCACAAAAATTTTACCTGTGTCCTCAACATAGCCCATGACTGGTGGAACATATTCTCCACTTGTTCTCTTTGATCTTGGCCCCTTAAGAACTTGGGCTTCAAGATTTGGAGCTTGTTTCTACTATGTCCCGAGTAGTCTCTTGCCATGTCTCATCTCTCATCTACTCCTTTCTCCTTCTTCTCCATCCTTCATTTCTTCATCCTTTTTTTCTTCCACATCTCTAGAGGTGTAGGGAATTGGGCACACTTTCCTCAGACTCTTCCACCTCCTCATTCAACTTCAACTTCCTTCTTCTTTCTCTTAGTTGTCTCCTTTTATGGAGAGAGAGTCGAGGTGATCTACGCACTGATTATGGAGTAGCACCTTGGGTCCTTGTTCTCCTAATACTCTTTTGAAATGACACTCTCCTTGGACTGCATCCAAGTCCTCATCATCTCCCTCTTGTGGCTGGGGGGGAGTAGTCACGCACTCAACTTCTTCCCTATTTGGAGGTTTCTTCTTCCTCTATGCTCCAAACCACCACTATCTTCATGCTCCTCTTCTTCATCATCTACTTGTATTGTCTCTTTGTGGGCTTAGGTGCTGGAACATTTTCCATTGTATGCTTACCTTTTGGCATCCCTTGGGAGCACAAACTCATTCTCCACATACTTATTGTTCTCCAACTTGGGCTTGAGTTGAAGGTACACAAGTGTTACTCTGGTGTCCCCAACTACCAAGCTTATAGGATTCATGCTTATAATATATGAGATGAGCCTCTCAATGTAGGCATTCCACCCTAGATATACATATTTCTTTCTCAGAGTGTGGTAGTCACAATCTACCTTTTCTGTATTGAAGGTTAGGTGGCATGCATCTAAAAACCGTGAACTGATGCCTGAAATATCTTGTTGTGAAGGCATATGGTAATTTTCACCATGGGCTCCAAGCCCCATCCTTCATCACAAATCACATGATGCAAAAATGTTGGTAAACTACAAACTAAACTACCTTACCCACCACCAAAGGAAACTCCTTGGGTATGCACCATTCTTCTTCAAATGCCACATGAGTCTATCATACCACATCTCTACCCTCTACTTGAAATGGTCCACTCATTGATCCTTCACACAAGTATTTTTGAAATCTTTCCACCAGAGACTTGTGTTCCATGTGGGGGTACTCCCAAATCTTCTCCTTTGGCCCATCGGGCACTCCAATCTCCATAAACACCAAAGACAATAAAATAGCACCAAAACTTATTCTTTCACTCTATGTCCACACTTCTTCAATGATTGTCTTTTCTATGTGATCCATGATATTATAGACCACTCCTTCAGACATCTTCTTTGCAATGTGTAACCACATTGTGTTTACCTGTGACCACCTTTCTTGGTCATTCAACTTTGTCACCAAGTGTGCAGCTTCCTGAACTATTGGGTACTTCTTCAATTTGTCAATGTCCATGCCACGTGACCTTTGGTATACCCTAACTCCTTCCTTGTCTCTAGGATTGTGGCCTTATCAGTTAAATCACTCTCCAGATCTACCTCAAGCCCTTAGTCCTATTACTATTGAAATCAAGGCAGCTTGTGATTCTAACCCTCCATCCTGAAGTAAAGTAGAAGAAGTCCTCATGGACTCTTCTCATCAACCATCGATACAATGGTTCATACTTCCCAAAGTATGGCAGCTCATACAACTGGTAGACTCCAATTTTCTTTAATAACTTTTCACCAACGTCATCATACACTGGCATATCTTCTATTGTGCACTTGTTCATTTTTGTGCTCAATAACACATCGAGATCCTTCTTATTATCTGATGTACGATGGTTGTAATCACTTGATTTTACATTTTTGGATGTGGGAATCCCATTCTTGTCCCACAATCACACCCTCTGATACTATATTTATGAGAAATTACTCTCGAGAGTAATTTCTTCTTCCACTTCACCTTCTTCTTCCTTTTACTCCTATATGGGTGCTTTCTTTGGTGCCATCTCCTAAAATCTCTCTTTTCTACTCCCTCCGTTAATCCTAAACATGCAAACCCAAACCCTAGTTCAAATCTTCATGCCCTAGTGGAAATTACATGTGCCCTAGCTCTTTTAATGCATCTTTTTCACTCAAACCCTTCACCTATGGGAACAAGCTTCTCCTTCACACAAACCTCCTCTCTCATCTGGTTTCACACTCTTTCACACCTCAACACTCTTTCTCGCTCTTTTCACACTTAGCTCTTTTTCAAATTATCTTAATTGCAAATGGTAAAAATGAACTCACATCCCATCCTTATATAGATTTTCAAAAATTTAGTGCATTTATTGCTTCCTTCACCTACCAAAAATCCTCTCATTAATCGACATTTTTTTTTTCCACATCGGTACATCTTCACACCCAAGCTATAACCTTCTAGTGCACCTTCCTACCTTCTAGCCATGGACTTCTCTTTCGCACTCCATGCACCCGAGTACCTCACCACTACACTTTCCCTTGGTAGTTCCCATGGCCTCTGCTTACCTCACATTATACTTGTTTCTTCATTCATCTCCACCTATGGTCCTCATTTCCAGAAGAAATTTTTTTTTTTTTTTTTTTTCAATTCTCCAACTTGAATAACACCCGTAGTAGTTAGTTCCTTTCATGTGTACTTATTTTCATCAGTCATGTACCTAGATATCAATAACCTACCCCACACTAAGGGTATGTGTAGTCCTCTCGCATAAAAAATTCTTCAAATAGTAATTAGAATTAGCTTCATGCACGTAAATGTGCTTTATTACACAAACACACAACTAAATTGACAAAGCATAATGATAAAAGAAGGAAATACATTAAGGAAATTCAGAATTGAAAACCTAATCTAAATGGAAACACTACCTTATTACAAACACCAAGAAGACTTATTTATAGTAGGGCTTCAACCTACTCCCATTGAAGTAACCAGTAACCATATTCCATCAAGCACCTCTAATTGAAAAGCACCTGTTTCAAGTATGTGAGTGATAACATACGGCCCCAACCAATGTACTTTGAGTTTACCTAGATGGCACAAAAATTTAGAATCATAAAGGAGCACCATCTATCCTATCTCAAGCTTTTTATCCCTGATGTGCCTATCATGCCATGCTTTCTTCCTAGCCTTTTCTTGTTTTTGACTCCAACGTGCTATTTCTCATGCTCATCCAACTTGATTAACTTTTCAATCCATTCTTCTAATGCTTTCTCATCAGCTAGACCTCCAACGCACACAATACACAAAGAAGGTAACATAAATTCCATAGGAAGAACTACTTCTACACCAAACACTAACTGAAATGGTGTGGCTTTGTTCAACCTTTTATATGTTGTTCTATATGCCCAAAGTACTACAGATACTTTATCATCCCAATCCTTCCTTCCAACATCACATATTTTTGTCAATGTCTGGCTCAAAATTTTTTTGAAAGCCTCAATAGTCCCATTTTCCTGAGGATGATATGGTGTAGTCTTATGGTGTGCAATCATGAATTCATCCAATAAAATTTTGATTGTCTCATTAAGAAAATGTGTGCCCCTATCACTAGTCAAACTTAAAGGACATCCATACCTTGTAATAATATTTTCCCATAGAAACCTAGGTTGTGTAGTAGCTGTTGTAATCCTTTGTAGGTGTTTCTTCTTCCCACCTTGTCGATAGTCTCATGCAAGTGATGATATATATAGCGTGATCCAGTTCTACGCACAATGTGGCTGGTGAAATAGGACCCACAAAATCTATAGCCCATTTCTCAAATGGTTTTACACTAGTAATAGGTCTTAGAGGCATTTCATCTCATTGACCTAGTTTCCCAAGATGTTGACAATGATCACAAGCCTTACAAAATTCCTTACAATCTTTATACAGGGTCTCCCACCATAATCCAACAGAGTAAATCTTGCACATGGGCATCACCACACATAGTGGCCACCTGCAATACCACCATGAGCTTCCTCCATGATATCCATGTGTTCATGTTCCAAAGACACAACGATAAATACTTCATCCCTACCCTAATTTGTACAGTCACCACTAATCAACATATATATAGGTGTCCATGCACGTATATAAAGTTGTTTTTCTCTAAGGATTTCATTCCTTCTAGTGTCATGCCTATTTCATAGAAAAGACAACAATGTCCTCTAATTCCAATGGTGCTCATTGTAACCTATATAACTATGGCATCGGGCATGGTATCTTCAATTTCCTGTGCTTCTTCTCCTAACTATATTCTGGATAAATGGTCTAGTCCAAATTACTTTTCCCTAGTTTTACCACAACTGTGAAATCAAATTCTTGAAATAAGAGTACCCATCTAGCATATGCACCCTTGTAAAATGGGTTTTTTACCAAATACTTCAATGCCATGTGATCTATATAAAAAAAAATGGTGTAGCTAGTAGGTACTATTTGAATTTATGTAGCGCATAGATCATTGACAAAGCTTCACGCTCTATAGTGGTGTAATTTTGTTCTATAGAGTCAACTTTCTACTAGAAAAACAAATAGGATGATCTATAATACCTTCTCCAAGATGAGCCAATATTGTGCCAATGGTCATGCCAGAGGCATCCACATGTACATGAAATGGTTGGTCCCATGAAGGAAAACATAGAATAGGCACGGTAGTAAGTTTCTCCTTTAATGTCTCGAATGCACATTGCATGGTTCTCCCTAATAGAACGTACCTTTCCCTTTCAGTAACTCCTCCAATGGTGTGAAAAATTTGGCATATCCTTTAATAAACTTCCTATAATATCCTATATGACCCAAAAATCCACACACCTCACTTTGACTGGTAGGCTCTTTTAGGCCTATAATGACTACAACCTTAGCTGATCAACCAACAAACCTTCCTTGCAGATTATGTGTCCTAACAATATTCCCAAATGGTGTAGAAAATATGCACTTCTTGATGTTCAAAGAGATACTCAACTATCTACATCTTTCAAACATTAAGCACATATTGTCACAATGATCCTTAACTAATCCATACACCATCCAATCATCCAAATAAACCTGTAAGAAGTTGTGAATAAACTCCTTGAATGCTTGAACAACTATGCAAAAAATACAACATGTATTTTTTCAGACCAAAAGGCATCACAATATAGGTGAAGCTACCCCATTCAGTAGTAAAAGTAGTCTTTTCCTGATCCTCCTGGAAATCCTAACCTGATGATACCCAGAGAACCCATCTATAAATGAATAGATTTCACACCCTACAACACCTTCTAGTATTTCCTCAATGAATGGCGTAGGAAAGGGATCAGTCACACATGCAACATTCAACTCCCTATAGTCCACACAGATCCTAATCCTACCATCCTTCTTGATATTGATCACCATTGACTAACCCATTCTTGACTCATCGAGGGGCTTGATAATCCCAGACTTCAACATTTTTCAATCTCTTCTTTGACCTTTTCACGCAAGTTGGGGTTCATCCTATAGGGTCTCTTTCTAACTGTGGCACACACCTCTTTAAGCTTTATCCTCATCTCTCCTAATGATTCATGCATGCCTTTAAGTTCATGGTACCCTCGAGGGAATAAGTCTGATAATCCCATAGTAGCTCTATGATTTTTTCCACTTCAAAGTCTGACCAATAGTCTCCAATTATGGCTTCCTTAGGCTCAACATCTGATCCAATATTCACCTTCTTTTTCTTCATAGGTTCATGATAGGTGTGTGTGGTCTTATCTGCACTATCCAACACCTCACACCTACCTACCTGAATGGTTTACATCCATATTTTCTACTTCTTCATCATCCATCCACTAAGTAGACCATTTTTCCTTTTTCTTTCTCAAGGTAAGCACACTAAAGTAGTGTGGCATCGACCTCTATTTCTTCAACAAAATGCACTCCTGAGTCTCCTTCATCAAATAACTCTTGAATGAGTTCTTCATCCTTGCACTATCTCCCATAGTTAAGTGCTTTATGACCTTTAATGCTTCTTCTACCAGAGGCTTGGTAGAGAAGAAGTCAAACATCTGAGTCATTCCTATAATTAAATCCTACCAATTTCTAGTCTCTCTATGGAGTTCTACATATACATACCAAGCACACACAAACCTTGTAGAAGTGGAATAAAACTTGCACCCAGAGAAAGGTGGTAAAGCTTCTACCCCTCTCTCTCCTAGAGTCTCTCACACTTCTAAACGTGTTGAAAGTTGATTACCATGATAAGTGCATAGATTTGAGTAGGTGCATTGCTCCCCTAAGAACCTAGTAGCAAGAGAAATCCTAATTTCATTCCATCCTACAAGATTATCCTTGTGGACCACCCACCAAAGCATGTTTGTCCCCGTAGTGTATATGTTAGCATATTTCTTCTTTCCAAAGTGGGTCTATCCACTTGTTCCTCCATGGCACACAGAACACCATAGATCTCCTTCTCTCTAGGTAACAAGGTACCGAGTTATTACCTATTCTCCCGACATAACGTGGTTTTTTTCCTTAGAAATATGCTCTTTACTTCACGCCCTACCAACTCATAAGTGTTATGAGCCCAATTATCACAAGCAACACTTGTAGTATCGCTAATAGACTATGCATCCTCCCACTAAATTATTCCTTCTTTACATGGCTCAAGCACCTCTAGATCCCGATGATGGCATACATAAATCCTATTCAGGTCTTCTTCACTCAAGGGCTCAACATAGCACAAATTTTCCATCTCATTAAAGGGATAATAACTCTTTCCTCCTTGTTTTCAAAACTGATATAACCCTTGTTGAACCAAGATCAATTATTTTTATATAAAGCACCAAGGATGCCCCAATAGAGCTGGGGAAGCTATCTCGACTCTTCTGCAAAGCTAAAACCTCAAAATCTCTAAAGTGAACTTGGCTCCTTGTATGGTAATGGATGCATCTTTCAAAACTCCGATGGGAGTGGCCTTAGTCCGATTAGCCATGAACAATACATTAGAGGATGGCTGTAATGGGGGTCCCCATTTGTACCCATGCATCTAAAGTAAGAACATTGACTTCCACACCTATATCAATCAATATATTACTCAATAGCCACCCATCCACAACAACATTCAGAGTTATTTCCTTGTCATAATCTAGGCTATGAGGGGGAAGATTTACATGCAGGATCTATCATCCATCCAGTCTCAGAACTTTGTGCATGGAGTATTTCCTTTTAACCAATTCCCCAACAATGGAATGATATTCTCCTAGCGCAACAATTTACACACTTCTCTCAAGTCATCTATATCAGTTTGGACCATCTCTGATGCTTTCTTTTGCTCCATCTTCCATGATTGCTCTTTAAATATTGTATTTCACCTTGAAGATTCCTGAGTACCTCCATGGTTTCCTGATAAACCTCCTTCTGATGGGTAGGATCTGGGTACCATGCATGTAGAACCTCCTCCTTAGTGATGGTAGGCTTCTTTGCAATGCTTCTCTGGCACGTGCCACCTCAACGCGGGTCATGATCTTTACTTGCAATGCCTCAGATTCTACTTCCAACTTAGGCATCCACTGATTTTCCACAACATGTGCAGTATCCTAACCATCCCTGCCTTTGTTTTCTTGTTTATGTTGCTTTTCTAAGATGATGCTCATACAAGTCCGGGAATTCCTCATAACTATGATTCTTTCCACAAAAAGAACATGTAATATTCTTGAGGACATTCACACCTGTAGTGGTCAGGAGATCCACATGTATAACATGTTCCATGAGGGAACTCACTTCTTCCACCACCACGGCCTCATCCTCCAAATCCACCATGGTATCCTCGACCTCTACCACGACCTCCTTCAAAATGCCCTTCATTCCGATCATAGCATGCACCTGATTGTGATCCCGATCCTGATGCTCATTCTTTCCTTTAGAGTTATCTAAAACTCTGTCTATCATACACCAATATCTATAACATCATGGATCTGACCAATCAACCGACAGTATTTTCCGTGTCATGAGTCATGGACCTACATATTTTATAGTAGCATGAAAAAACGCTTTCTTCCTTATCACGTGTGTAGTAATGGGAAAAAACTAACATCATGGTTTAAATGGCATATCTCACAATCTAACAACAATGAGCACACATCTATGGGGGACAACTATCCTTTGTGTGACCTTCCACTTCACAATCTGTGCACCAAATCCTCTGTGCATGTCTCATGTGCTGAATTTTCCGATAGTTTTTCTCCAACTGCTTTTCCATAGCTATGATCTGTGCTTCTAAAAATGGGCTCACCCTAGTGTCTATACTTCCAACTACCTCAATGCGTAAGGTTTCTTCAAGTGCTTCACATGGATCAAGTGTATGTTTTATGTGATAATGCCCTCCTAAAAGGTGTAATCAGCCTCCAACAAACCATTAGTGCATGTTGGCTTGCATGAATATCATAAGAAATCTTAGATAACAATGTTTTAAAATGGGCATCATACTCTCTGACACTTTCAAGTAGTGCCTTGCTTAATATCCTTGAGTGCACTTATACTCTTCTACTCAAACTCAGGGATGTGAAACTCTTTAAGGAATGCATCTTTTAAAGTTGTATAGTCTACGCAAGTCTGATCAGGGTCAAACTTTCTATACCAACTGTGTGTGCACCTTGTAACATAGTAGCAAATTGGCTTTCCCTACACTCAAAAGCCATGATTCCTTTTGTGCACCACAATATTTCACACATGTGTACATGTTATGTTCAACAACATCTTCTATGCCCCTATACTCTAGAAGATGAAGAGACATCTCCATGTAAATATTCTGGGGTTGGTGTGACCTTTCCCACCTGATCCAGAACCTCCTATGTTTCCTCTACCTCCAAACCACTAGATCCACCGAGCTAGAGCCACCTATACCTCCTGATCCCAAACCTATAGCTAGGGTTAGACCAAAAGATGTACTTCCCTGTGTCCCAATAGTAGTACTAAACTACCCCCCATAGTCTCATGTGAAGTGTTACTACTCCCAAAGATAGAGTCCAAAATCTATGCACCTAAATTCTATGTGATGATGATACACCCAAAAAGGTACTCCCATATAACAATGAAGTCCATTTGCACCATCATTGTGCCTCTTATAAGACTCACTCCTACTCTCCCACTTTGCTTGAATTAGCTTGTTGATTGTTTGTTGTACTAGATGCTGGAAAACCAAGCGCAAGGGCAAGGTTTCAGTGGATTCAGATGCACACCCATGGCCCAGTGTCTCTCTCTAGTGCATGCTTCTACGTGTGAGGCCGAGGAGGGTTCCCTCTATCATGCTTTCCCAAATGGGGGAGTTCCTGAGGCTCGGGTTCCACGTCTTCTACGTGAACTTCAACTCCTTCCCGAACTATCTTTCTCCACAACGCCATTTTCTCTACAACCTCCCACTACTTCTCTACCTCCTCACACACCTCATTATACTTAAGCCACCTTTCCTCTCTCTGCTTTTTCTACACTAGGTCTTCCATCTTTCACCAAACCTACTCCTACCCCCGTGTGTGGTGGGGTTTAGTTAGCCATCGGTTTTCTCTCCAAATTCAAAGTTACCATCAGATCTTGATCGCTAGTGGAATGCCTTGCAGGTAAGTTCCCTTGATATCGTAAAAACTAGAATTCAGCTACCTCTGGGCATGAATAAGTGGAAATTGAGTACTCCAAGATATAACTGTTCAAAACACCATGGAACCACGTATCCACAATGCGAGTCCAAATCAAATCAACATCATAAAGGGCCTGAAATTCTTCCTACATCCAAAAGTGTGTGATACCTCCAATTCCATTTAGATGCATAAGCAACCAACCACTCATATAATTCTACTAGAAAAAAAGAAAGAAGCTCTCATACAAACTATCATACATATTTTGTTCCACCCATGCACGTGCATTAAACTCAGATCCAGTGTTGAACCTCCATGCGTATTCTTCTTCCAGATCATGTATCCACTCCTCAACACTTGCTAGGGTCAACCGGTATGTCTTCATCATGAACCATCCTAAAAAAATTTAAAAGAGGTCCCGATAATGGAACCAATGATGCAACCTAGAATTCACCAAGAAAATCCTGTGCATGTGCACATGACATCACTCAGCCTAGACTAAGCACTCACCCAAAGTGTGCAAAGGTACCAAGCCCTCTTTAGGGTTGTTTGTTGTAGGATGTTAGCATGATGAAGACTTAAAGCATTCAGATCCATAATTAATCTAACATTCTACAGAGCATTTCCTAGATCTAGATCTTAAAGTATCATGAATCAAACAATAATCATAGAAAACCCTTTATGTAGTAATAAACTATAACCATGATTAACACCTTGATTCAGCCAATAACCCCCATTATATTAAATACAGTAATACATAGAAGCTTCCTTACAATAAAATAATATATGCTCATGCACGCATCATATTTGGCAACATAACCTCACAATAACTTAGCTCTTCTAAGAGAGCTTTTCCAAATGGTTTAGGGTGAAAAGGTCCCGGAGGGAGTGAATCCACTTCAAGACAAGCGGGAAAACCGGAACAAATGCATGAGGGTTTTGAGCTTCCAAGGGATTAAGCATGTTCAAGATTTTCAAAAACCTCCAGGTAAGCATGCAAATGAACCCTTATTTTTTCTAAGAGAGCTTTCCAAATGTTGTTGAATCTGGCTTCAAGACCATTTGAGCTTCGTGGGGTTTGTGCTAGGCGCAAGAAGTTTGCAGTAACCAAGGTGGGGTTTGTGCCGAATAAAGGGAGTCACAGAGCCCGTGCCAATCATGCCACCATTGAGCTAGGGGCAACACCAATTTTGTTATACATCTCATCAGGTATGGCAGACTGTATTTCATGAATAGACTCTTTATCTCCATTTTTGAGAGAAAATTGAGCTTTAAGAAGGACCCAAGGCTTCCAAGAATGGGTGGCTTTACAAAAAAATCCCCCATCTTTGTGATGTCATGCTTAAACAGACAAAGGATTTTAATCCATGGAACCATAGTAAAAGGAACATTGTTAAAATTCACAATAGAAGACCACTATAGCGAGTGGTAGTTAATGGACAATCCAGTCCTAAAACCATCCCCCACTCATCTTAGGTGGGGTTTTATCATTCCTAATATTTCTAGATACTCTTCCTAACAAATGATCCACCGATCTTGGCAGAATGGGGAGAGCAATAGAATTTGCAAACCCATATTTTCCCAAGATTGTTTGCTAAACAGAGTCCCTTGACAAATACAGTGGTGGAGTAGAATTTTCCAAGCCTCTTGACCTTCTAAACCTCTGATAATCCATTTGACACTAATAAAGAATGCCTTGAAGCTGAATATCAATGCGACCTAAACCACCTACATCTTTAGGGGAACAACAAATGTCCCAAGCCACTCTGTGGAAGCCCTTGTGATTAGTAGTGTTAGCCCATAAGATATATCTAAGTAGCTTTTCCAACTTAGGATGCGTAGCTTTAGAAGGTTTCCAACAGAAGAATAGTAAACATGGGTAGCAACGAGCACCTTAGAGCAAATCTGGAACTTTCGGCCAAAGAAAGGTGCTTGGTAATCCAGTAAGCAATGTTTTTCTCGACTACATTTGGACAACATAAGACCAAAAAGTAGCAGGAGTAGCACAAAAGAAAATGGAATGCCCAAAACTTGAATTGAACTCGTGGTTAAATCCACTGCCAAGCATAACCTGCAAGTCAAGAAGGTATAGGATCCCTAGATTGTCTGTAACATTGAGTTTTAGCCCATTGAATGGAGGACCATGAAGCCAAACAAAATGTATCTAGACACTAAAAAGTGTTAGCAATAGACTCTTCATTCTCAGTCGAGTTAAGAAGGAGTCTTCAACAAAATGGCCATTAATAAGCTGCAGATTAGAGTTAGGAAGAGAAATTCCCTTAACCAACCCTTGTGAAGCAAACTTGGCAAGAAGGTAGTTGAACTGCATCACAGAAGCACATAAAGCGGCGAAGCTAAGGGACAACCATGTCAAATGGATCTGCGGCTCCAACATATCAGAGTGAACTCCATTAATGGTAACCCTGGAATTAGCATCATGGAAAAGTATATTAATAGACCAGATGAACCTCGGGCCGAAACCAAGAGCTTGTAGCATAGCAGTAATAAAAGGCCATTAAATCCTATCATAAGCTTTTTTGAACTAAATTTTGATGAAGAGGGCCTTTGTTGAGAAACCCGGACCCATTCCATACCTTCCCAAACTACAATGATGTTATCTACAATGAACCTGCTCTTGATGAAGCCAATCTATTCAAGGCGCACAATAAGAGGAAAAAGATTACGAATCTGAGAGCTAAGGCTTTGGCAATGATCTTGTAAGAAACATTCAATAGAGTAATTGGCCTCCAATTGGTGATGAGTTCAGGATCTCTAGCCTTGGGGATAAATTTGATATTTCCCTGATTTATCAAAGCCCCAAGAGAATTATTGGCCATCACTTCACAATAAACATGATGAAGGTCAGGACCAACAGTATCCCATAACACTTGATAAAATTCACATGGAAAGCCATCAATACCAGGAGCTTTGTCAATTTTCATTTGCATAACCGCTTCCTTAAGGTCATCAACAGAAAGCGGGCGATCACAGGGAATTCTCCGAGTCTCAGAAAGCTTATAGGTAACAACCTGGAGGCATTAAACCGAGCAAAGCATCCCTCTCGGGTGTGTAAGGGCTTGCCCTGCAAAGCCAAAAACCCATGATAGTGTTGCACAAAAGCCTGCAAGACATCCTGGAGATTAGGGGAGAGGACCCCATAACCGTGCACCCTAACTTTAGGGGCACGCAGATATATGTAAGGATCTCGTCAACTAAAAAAAATTATATCATCGTATAGCGTATCATCATGCCACATCAGCATTTTCGTTTCGCGTGTTTATTTGGAGGGAAAAGTAGTTTTTGAATTGATTTAAAATGAAAAAATAATATAAAGCATTTGAAAGAGGTACCAATGATCGAGCGCCCTATGTGTCACATTGTCATTGGCTCTTAAAAAGTGTCATTAATCAAATAGTGAACAACTATTAGTCATTTTTTCAACAACCAATAGTGAAAATCAATGTACAATTATTGGTCCCTGCACAATTATGGGGTCCTCTCCCCTAGTGAGACGACCCGTGGCCCTCTTGATCGCCTAGATTGAATTAGAGGAATGGCGGGAACAAAGGAAAGTAAAGAATTCTTTGGTAACTCGGTCTCCTATCTTAAGACAATGCAACCGAGCTCTAATTTGAGCTCCACGGGCTTGATACACTTCTTGCAGTCTGAGTTTGTGCCACCTCAGTCTTCCTTTCTGGGTGTTTGCGTAAACGAATCGTTTACCCGTAACGTCCGCTGGGGTTTTCAAAGTCTGCTGAAAACATTATTAAATGCCAGATCAGCTGCGAGAAATAAGGAAGTGTCCACGATATAACAAACGCGCCCTTGTTCTGTCCGCAGCGAAATTAAAACGTCTGGTTGTTGTCTCTGCAGACTAATATTCGATTAAAAGTTACTGTTGTAGCTATAGAAACGCGTACTTATCTGCTATTTGTTTACTCGGTTCCGCCGTCCACTACCAGCCAAAATCATCTATAAAATATTCGTACCGAACAGATTTAATATCTCTAATACAAACACTCTATACACACTGCTATCAAATATGGTTAACCCAATAAAAACATGAAATTGTGATGTTTTTGGTCGAAGTGTTTGGAGTACTTGTTTCGTTACTATGTTTTTTTAACTGGTTTTTTAATGTTTGGAGTGTTGACCACAGTTTTGTTTTAGGTTTGAGGTTCCTAAGTTGCTCCGTTACATACATCCTGGACATGAGTACATTATTCTTCAGTGATTAAGTTGAAAGAAGACAATAGAAGGGGCTTCGTGCAGCTTACAGTAGTCGATGCAGTTACTATCTCGGTATGTTTCTGGTAGAATATAATTGTGATTTATACATACTGCTTCTACCTATAACTATTGGATACATGAACCTTATGTTTAAATTGATTTTATCTTTGGTTATCAGTACCAATAGAGTTGGGCAGTGATCAGAGCTAGTTTTGAATAATTTCTGAAATAGTAGCGATGCAGTTGATGGAAGTCGTAGAGAGGAGTTACTATACTCCACCACACTGTCGTTTAGCAACTTTCAAGGAAGCAAGAGATAATGTGGAGGTGATTAAGCAGTTGAGTCTTCTCAAGGGATGGGATTGGGGAACCGCACGCCTTCTAGACGGCTGGATCTGTGGCCCACGTTATAACTTCCAAATGGGAGATGATTTCAGGAGGTGTATGGGCCACATGCTTATCATTCAAATCGAAGCACCAGCAAATTCTATTAATTCTGGTATAGTGTAACTTTTCACTTATTATTGTATTTTCAATTCTCAAAATTCAAATGATTAGGGTTCTGTTGCTAGCCATATGAATTGAACGTCTATTATGTAGAATATTAGAAGATAAAACTTTATAAACAGAATTAAAATTGTAAATAAAAACAGGGATTAAACTCAGAAATCAGCATTGTTGTGTGTGAATTATATATTCATCTCTTCCTTCTAACTGCGTTGCCTTACAATACTTATTGTTGCTTTCTTTCTTCTTATAGTTTCTTACAAAAAAATCATTAGATATGCCTCATATATAGAAGGCTTTCAACTAAACATAGATTCTCCTAAAAATAGACTGTTGTTTTAAAACAAATAAAATATGGCATGGTTTTAAAACAGAGCATGCAGATCTTCAATTGTTTTATTTATGCTTTCCTAAAAATAGGAGTTAAACTTAATTAATTAATTGACTCATGCAATAAAGCAAATTGTTGTTTGCATCTAAAAATAGATGCAGGAAGAATTAACTTTTTCTAACCCTCCCCTTGATTCCAACCTCCAATGTTTTATCATTCTGGATCTCAGTCTGAACTTGTGTCTCCCTTGATCATAAACTCCTAAACAAAATCTCAAATACTCAAACACCTCTTTTCCCAATGACTTTGTAAAGATATTAGCAAACTAATCTTGAGATCTACAAAATTCTAAACATAATTTTCTTCTTAACCAACTCCTTGACGAAATGATATCTCGTGTCTATAGGTTTTCTTTCTCATGAAAAACATGATTTTTAGACAATGTTGTTGCTAAGATGTTGTCACAAAAACATTTTGTAGCTTCTTCTTGGTCCTCCCGAAATCCTTCAATATTCTCCTCGTCCAAATAGCTTGACATGTTGCTCCTATTGCTACTACGTGCTCTACATCTATTGAAGAAAGAGTGATTATGGGTTGCTTCTTTGATGCCCATGAAACTATTTTCATTCCAAGGTGAAAAACAATGTCGATGTATTTTCTGTCATATATATATTGTCGGCATTGTCACTTTATCTATATAGCCTATGAGTTTGAACTCATCAGATGTCGAATACAAGATTCCATGATTTTTAGTTCCACTTATTTACCTCAACAATCTTTTTCCTACTTGCCAATGTGAGTCTTTACGTGACTCCATGAACATTAAGACGAGGCTTACACCATACATGAGACTTCCAACTAACATTTTGAACAAAGTTTGATAAACGAATCATTCATTGTCCTCTTTGCTTAACTTAAGACCTACTACAACCGGTGTTGGCGTTGGCTTGCATTTCAATATGTTAAACCTTTTCAAGATGTCAATAGCATACTTTTCTTGTGAAATATAAATTCCCATTTATGTTTGCTGAAATTTAATGCCCAAAAATAATTCGTGAGACCTCGAATCTATCATCTTATAAAATTCTTTCTTCATGAGTGACTTGAATGAATATGTGTAACGATTAAATCATCCACATATAAAAATACAATCAAGATATTACCTTGTTCATTTATCTTGTTGTATAAGGTAGGCTCATTGCCACACCTACTAAATCCATTCTAAAGAAAATAATCGTTAATCCTATAGTACAACACTTTAAGAGCTTGCTTTAGTCTATAGAGTGTTTTCCTCAAGATGTACACCTCTCCTTCATGTAGTTCAATGTCATAAACTTTTGGTTGTTTCACATATACTTCCTCTTCAAGAATTTCATTCAAAGATGTTGATTTTACATCTATTTGATATATATATGCCATTTGTTTTGAGCTGCAATTGCTAATATTGTTCTTACCATGTCCAAACATGCTACTAGAGAAAATGTTTCATTATATTCAGCACCATATTATTGTGTAAATCCTCTTAAAATCAATATTGCTTTATGCTTTTGCACTTTTCCATCTACATTATACTTGGTCTTCTAGACCCATTTCACTCCTATCACATCCTTTCTTTTAGGAAGATCTAGCAACTCCCATGTCTGATTTTTCTCTATGGCATCTATCTCATCATCCATGGGTTGAGCCCAAATTTCTTCATTCATTGCTTCTTTCAAAGAAATTAAATCTGCAACTTGAGAAAAAAATACAATAACTAAAAAAGAGTTAGTTATATCAACATTATAAATCTCACTAAGACTCTTTTTTTTCGTTGTAATGGACTATCTGATGATGGACTGATTTGAGTTCAACTTCTTGCTAAGGGAGTTGCTTCTTTTTCTCTTTGTGGATTCTTTTGCATATCTGAAATTGATTGAAATCTTGTGGACCTCCTAGCTTTTTATGGATGTATAGCTTGTTCTACAACTTGAGGTGCATGTTTAGGAGTAAAAGTAGGTATAAGACCTTGTGGTGCTTGTTCTTCATCTTCCAATAATGCGGTTCTATATCGACTATTTTTATATACTTCCATCGCATGCCTCATTTTCAATAAATTGCACATCTCTCGTTGATTGTGACTTTTCTTAATGTGACTGAATTGAACTTGTAGGATTTCATATTCTTTGAATATCTAGAAAAATTACACTTTTCTCCTTTATTTTCTAACTTCTTCCCTAGCTCATCAAGAACATGTCCATATGCCACACAACTAAAGATTATAAATTGAGCAACAATATGTTTTTTTTTATTTTGAACTCTGTTGAGGAACCCTATTTCTAACAATTATCATTGGACACCTATTTATATTATAAACAATAGTTGCAATTGTTTCTACCTAATACTCATTTGGTACATGTTTGTGCTTCATCATACTTCTAACCATCTCCATTGTAGTTCTATTCTTCCTCTCTACCACATCATTCTATTGTGATGTATATCTAGCATAAACTACTTGTGGATACCATGTTTCTTGCAAAAATTAAAAATGCATTGGAAAGATATTAACCTCCTGTATTTATCCTCAAATTTTGATGTAGTATCCTCTTTGCTTATCCACTCGAGTCTTGAACTACTTGAACAATATCAAAAGTATATGATTTTTGTTTTAAAAATACACCCATGTCTTCCTAGTATAGTCATCTATGAATGTCTAAAAATATGAACAACCTCCTATCGAAGGTGTTTGCATTTTTCTATATAAATCTAAATGAATAATTTCAAGTGGTGCATGAAATTTTACCAATTTTCCAACTAGAAAGTTATCTCTATATTTATTTCCTAAAATACATCCTTCACAAATCCTTTTTAGTTTATAATTAAATGAAAACCATTTACCATATTTTTCTATTGAACAAAATTTAAATGCCCAAACCTGAGATGCCAAAGCAATGATTCATCTTTCATAACTGACTAAAAGCTTATTGAGTTTCTTTAGCACTATTCTTGGCTATTCTAAAATTGTAGTGTATGTTTCGAGTTTGTGTTGTATGTTTTTGATGTTGTGCTCTATCTTTTCGAGCTATGTTATACATTTTCGTAACGGTGTTGTATTTTTCTCGAACTATGATCTATCTTTCTCGGGATGTGTTCTACATTTCCGTAGTTATGTTGTAGAAGCTTCGGAGCTATCTTGTAAGTTTCGGAGTTGTGATATATATTTTTGGAGTTACGTTGTATCTTTCTAGAGATTTTATTTCAAGAGATAGGCTCAGAAATTTTATTTCTTGAGGGCATCTTAAGGCTTTGTACTATTTTACTCACACATAGCTTGATTTGATTTTCTCTTTATACTTGGTCTTAATATCAAAGGAAGCATCCTATTGTTTTTCATTTACACTTTAGTAATCAACCGAGTACTTAGAGATTTATCTACTAGCATACATTTGTAGTCTTTAATGTAAACTTTATATCCCTTATGTACTAATTGACCAATTCTCATAAGAATATGCTTCAAACCTGCAATATAAAAAGCATCATAAATAATTTGTTTCTCCCCTTTTTTATTAGAACATTGACTGCTTCCTTTTCCCATCACTGTCACTCTATTATTATTCCCAACAAGAACATCAGGTCTTCACCGATACATTGAAACTAGAAAATAGATCCATGTTTCTTGTAATATGATTGCTTAACTAGAATTAAAATACCAAACGTCAAGTGGAATTTCCTAAGAGAGATTACATTCAACAGGTGATATAGAAGGTATTACTTTGACAATCCTTGTGCATGTAATGAACATATAGGTTGTAGAACTCCCAACTTGATTTTGGTCATACTACTTTTTCCTACATTTATAAGAATAGTGCCCATATTTCTTACAATAGTGACATTGTACATGGAACTTATCTTGTCTCCGACCAAAAGAGTGATTTTGACCATGATCTTGATTCTTTCAATTTCCAAATTCGTGTCTCACGACCCTCGTGTGACCGCATCCCATTTCGCAACCTAACCTCATTAAAACTTTACACAATTATTTATTAATTACCTTGTAATTGATAAATCCACATCACCTTACCCGCCACCTCACTTTGCCACCTCATCATGACCTAGCCCTAACCCTAAACTAACCTAATTAAGACCCATGACTTGGTCTAGACTCACATCCATAACTAATGCCTCCTTACTCGCACCAAAAGCCGACCTTCTAGCCACTTGACCAAGCCCGCAACTGATCTCTCGAGAAAAGTAGGGAAGGTGGGCTATTTTAGTAAAAATAGCCTACTTTTTCCTTACCGATGCCGGTTCTACTCGACCGCCGCCGCTTGCACGCAACCGCCATCGGCCTCTCGTAAATGGGCTCCCAAACCAAAACAACGGATCGGAATTTCATTTTGAGATCACCAAAGGATTTCTGATAAACAGAGAGCATCATGAGCGAGGAACAGAGTCCAGATCTTCACTTGACAGAGCAGAGACGAGTAAAGAAACCAGAAGTGTTTACAACCAAGGAGATCAACTTGCCTCTCGGTCAAAACCAGTAAGTCAGATCTTACATGTCCTTTTGTTATAACATTTCTTATGCTTCTTGAATCTCAAATCCTCCTAAATCCGCTTTCAATCCACTACCCAACGTGCTATCAGATCTAACTGTCATTCTTTCACTCCTAATCATCCCATTTCCTAATACCATCCAAAAACCAGCTATTACAAACACCATATCTACCAAGAAGATCCTATAACCCACCGCTATCGGTTATCGCAAGAATCGCAATCGGCATCATCATCATAACCGCCATCGGCCTCCGATCAAAACCAAAACCAAATTTCCCCTACCCAGCTTTAACAAAATAATTTAATTGATATTTTGCGCTTTTGTGTTAATTCATATTAAAGGGGAACCACCACCTTCAAGGGAAGTTTTATATTTCCCGCCCAAGGCAGCTTCTCATTTATTGTTTAATCAAAATCTTGTGGTCTTGTGTTCTTATTTGCAGGTAGTCCTTCCAAGACAAAAAGGAGTTCTCCGTAGTCACCCTGATCTTTCTCTACGGTACGCGCACACCATCTCGACATTCAACAGGTATTCCTCCTAACCCTAACCTCATCTCTGCTTCTAAAAGGAATGAAAGGATAGAAGCAACTCTATTCCCGTGGCCAAACATTCCGAGCGAAACATTTTGGCGACTTACTGGGGACCCATTTTGGGTTTCTTTCTCTTGCTTATTTTCATTTGCATATTTGTTGTTGTTGCTTGTTTTTGTTATATATTTAGTAAAGAATTTGTCTTGCTTTCCTGGTTTCGCATTAGTGAAAGTCATCTCTCTTGCTTCATCGAATATAATTTTCGATTTGGGTTTAAAACACGTGCATTGCATTCCTGCTTGTTGTTCTCCAATTCTAGTGAACATAGATTAAGTAATGTGTCGTACACGTGGGGTGATATCCACGGTATTGACAGAAATTAACCTTAGTTTCACCGCACAACACATACCGAATCACTTCACAATTAACACAACAATACCAAACATCCCCCTTTTCCGCGGTATTCCTCCGCCCGATTGAGGTAACCTTATAAGCCAAAACAAACTTGACATTTCCCCTAGGTCTTGTTGTTTAGGATTCTGACATCATCTTACATCTAAAGGCATAAGCCCACGATAACTAAAATTAACCCTAGGGTTAGTCTTTAGATTTGCGTGTGCCTCTTGCTTGTTTTCAAATCCTCGCTTTCTCTCGTCATACTTTGTCTTCTCGTGATCAATAAGTTGATAAACATACTCAACGCTACTAAAATCAAATTAGCAGCCTTTTTATATCTTCTTATCCTAGACTTTTGACACCGCATCGCTAAGGGACCGACGCCGCTTGCTCGCGGACCGACACCGTTACTAAACCGATATCGCCATCGTCTCCATCACCCCGACAAACCAAAGAACTTGCCAAATTCATCATTCTCGAGGTTGTTTTTGTTCTTGATAGATTGAAACTTTCCCGTGTGTCCTGGTCTATGGTTGTCATCACTTCTAAAGCAAGCCGCCATGGTTTCACATGCCTCGCTCTGTGTCTTTGCCTCGAATCACCCCCTTCACATTCTATAGGGAACCCTACTGACACCAAAGTGAGATCCCCAAATTCCTCGTAGGAGACAAGGACTTTGCCAAATTTCTCGATGCTAATCCCAAATACTGCATAATACTATTTGTCTCATACCCCGACCGTACGCCCGATGGTCAGCCTCCTTATCGGCATGCCTATTAGTATAGCTGCTCATTTAGCTCCCACTCCTCCCGATAACAATACCTTACTTCCCATCACTAGCCCTGCCTCCCAATCCGACAGCCTTCGAGGTTCATACGACCCCGATTAGCTTTCCTTCGTTAACCTTGACCCCACGTATCGCTACCACCAACCGCCCCTATCTCATCTCTCTTCTTTCGCACTACTCCATTCATGACTTACTCTCGCCACCTATTCACACGAGCTTTCCTTCTCAAGCTCCGCCTACCTTTTCATTCCCATACACGTATCCAAAGAACCTCAACACCTTATATGGGACATCCCTATTCTCGTGGCACCATCATCTCATCCAACCACGCATTTCATCAAACAAATGATGGACAAAATGCAAAACCCGAGGCTTCCGCTTCAGTGAAGTCGTAGCGCCTTGACATACGAGCAAGTTTGTCGGGAGCCCATTCACCCTTCTCGTCCCCTTCGCTCATATCCTCCTCAATGGGAGTTGCCAAAGTTTACTCGCTTTTAACAAAGAAAGAGGATCCTCAACAACACTTCGCGATCATTTAGACATGCTTGTTATTTGATTGCCCATGATGATGCCTCATACTCAAGCACCTTTCCCATGTCCTTATCAGACTCGCTTGAGTGGTACAAAGTTGCTTTAACCCAAAGACTCAATCTTCTCTTTTAACCAATCGCCCAATCTTTCGATCATTTCTCCATTAACATTGCCAAGAAAGTATCTATTACCGACTTCTATGCCATCCGACAATTTGAAGACGAATCTATCGCAGATTTCGCTTGACGATGGCGGGTCTTATCAACCAACTCACGATGCCTTGCCTCAAACCGAACTCATCGAACTATTTACGCGGCCTCGCTAAGCACATCTCCCCTACCCTCCAAATTCAAACTTTCCGCACATTCGACGAGGCCTTTACCATGGCTCTAAACTAGAAATTCGAGCCTTAGAAGAAGAGAAATTGCGGTCACAGAACAAAACCCCACTTTCCGAACTCCTGATTCTACCAACAAGCCAAACACCGCCACTCCTCACGCGTCCACTTCTTCTAAATCAAAAGGAGCTGTCCACGCGGTAATGGTCAAATCTCAAACACCGTCCAATACTCCGCCGAAAACCACTTATAAGTACAAAGCCGAGCCCACCAATTACACTCCCTTGGGAGAAACTTATGGCGTCATCCTGGAAAAATTGCTCAAAGCTGGGGCTATCACCTTGCCCCCTGTTAAACCTCACTCTGGGTTTGACTCCACCCGCGCAATACCTTCCTGGTACAAAGAAAATGACTTTTGTAATTTTCACCGCGTAAAAGGACATAGTCATGAAAACTGCAAGATGTTGAAAAACATAGTGCAGAAATGGTCCGACGCAGGGATATAACCTCGATAATCCTAACGCCCTCGCTAACCGAAATCTGAAAATTTTCAACAAGCCATTCCCGAATCACTCGCCTAACAAGAATGTGAACCAAGATATCTTAGCCGAGGAGAGTGTTCATGAGATCCATGCAGCTTTTCGATTCTCACCAAAAGCCTCTATTGAAAAATTTTTAAATCAAGCCTTCTCCACCAACACAGAGTTTGAACCTCCTTCACCACCATCAAGCCAAAGTGAAATCATTCCTTTACCCATAAAGAGTTAACGCCTGACTTCTCTTCTTATCAACAAGTCTTCTTACACCACATCCCTACAAGACCGTGAGCGGATGCTATCTAATTTATCTATTTCCCAAACGTCCCTTCTACCACTTCGCTACACAAGAGGAAGGCCCGCCACCACTCCTTTTGACATCCTTAGACGAGAAATCTCTTACACTAACATCACCACATTCTTTAAACGTGATGATCCCCTCGAACACGCCTCCTACCTATTAGTCCTCATCGCCTAAATCTTTTCAACGACCGGTTGACCTCTTAACATCTATTGATACAAAGGCCTCATCTACCTCCCCGTGTGTCACACCCGCAGCGGACCGGAATTACAACCCACCTTTCTTCCGTATAAAAATTACAAATCACACTGAGACCTGCCATTCCGCAGAAGATGACAGTTCCCTATGGGAACGCTTGAGTACCCCTTTTCTACTCAAATGCAAATGACTGATCCCGATGTCTCCACCATATACCCGAAGTGCTTACGTGCTTAAAATGCCCCCTGCTTCTCACCTTCACCCCCCCCACCTCTACCAAATGCCCCGTCCACTTCTATCAACTTAACCAGATCTTCCCATACGCTGGGACCTCACCAATGCCCAGCCTAACGCACCCGCCTAAGCGCGACTCGATCTATCCAAAATAAATCCGCTCCGCCACCTAGAGACAAACTCAATCCGTCCCCTCGTCACAATCAAAACCATCATCGCATACCTACCTTCCATATTGGGACCCCATCCTCTACCTTACATCAATATATCATACCTCCTCACGCTTTTCTTCGTAACAACTTACGCCTTCCGCACCTATACAGTAAATTCCAGGTATAAAGAACACCGCCACTCCGCGTATCCTCGTCCACCTATCAACCTTAAACAAATTCCATCATCAAAAATTTGTTTTCAAATACTCCTATTTCCCGTGGTTGTTTTCGATACCACATCATCTCGCGGCCTCATCATCCAACATAGCTTCGCGCCAAAAGAAATCACGCTTAGTAAAACCATGTATCAACACCCTTCGCTAAACCACCACCCATACGAACCAATCATGCCCAAACATTACCAAAACCCGCACAATCAATACCCTCATCCTCTCCCGATTTTGACCCACTCAAAGGATCTTACCCAAAATCCTTGCTATGTTGGTGGAGAATGCGACCATTTCCCTACCTCCACTTAGACCTTATGACCCGCCTAAGCCCCGACCTATGGGTTACGATGAGTCTAAAATCTGCGCTTATCACCGCACGCCAGACATGATGTGGAGGGATGCAAAGCTCTAAAACCATCCTTCGCCACCACCTCTCCCGATAGAAAGATTAAGAAAGACAACTTACGAAGGGAGAGACCTTTAGTTTCCATTCCTCTCCTATACCATCTCGTCCCCGCCTCACCAAGATCTATCATTATTACAACCCCACCTCTCAAGACCATGAGTTATCCCCACCATCTTCCTCATCTCAGTCTACGAGATTAATATGATTAGTGTCGCTACTCGAGGGCAAAAACAATGGGAAAGCAAAAGAAAACACACTGCGGCATCTCTTTCTCCGTCAAACATCCCGATTGCACCACCACCTAAAGTGGTCATTCGCGACCCGCCTATCCCGCCTCTAATGGCATGCCCACCGAAATATGATTAAACAAATTTCACCAATCGCCCGTAAAATGACATCAGATGACCTCATTCGACTTCTCAATCTCATCGACAAGCTCTCGTTGAGATCCTTCAAGGGATAGAGGTTTTACCTAATGAAACCCCTCGCCTGCCGCTCCTCCATTCTAACACCCAATCACGCTGCTTCTCTCACCAAACAACCCACCGCCCCAACCACTTCGCTCTCTCGCACAAACAAGCCGCCGCAGCTTGGCTCAAGATGAAATTGTCGACTTTGGTATGTAAGATCCCGACTCGCCTTTTTCATCTCCGCTTACGTCCGGGACATTCGAGTACGCCGGGTTATGATTGACGGGGCGCTAGCCTAAACATCATCTCTTCAAAAGCCTTCCAACATGAACATCCCTTCTAGTTGCATGTGTGCCAACCCCATCATGTTGCGGTCATTCAATGACGCTATTACTTCTACCTTAGGCACCGTGATCCTCAACATTCGCGTAGGACCACGTACTTTACCCGAACTCTTCTATGTCTTGGAGGGAGAGTTCCAATATAATATATTGCTGGGTCGTCCTTGGATCCGAGCCATGGGATGCGTTCCCTCAACATTACATAGATGTATAAAATTTGAGTACGAGGGGAAGTCTTACACCGTAAAAGCTGACCCTCCCCCCTTTAAAACCTGCAATATGTTATACCGCCCTAACGATGTGCTTATACCAATCAAGACACCCATACATTCAACCCAACCATCCGCCTCAAATGTACCTCAACCATCCACCTCAACCGCGCCTACGCCTTCAATTGATGAAACCACCATCGCAAAAACCACTTCCCTTCCCGCAGCTAACATTCCAACCTCCGATCCCTTAGTAGATGTTTTTCAGCGCCTTACGCTGGGGGAGTACCGCCTATATAACGTTAGTTCTTTCCCTACCCCGCAGGAGTACGGACAATTACATGCACATCCCACCTACGACCGTCACGTGGGGGAGATAATCTCTTACGGACCACCCCATTGCCGCACTAACCTAACGTATGGGGGTGTTGACGCATCCTCCATTACCCCCGAACCTCCTCTCTGGTGTGGTTCCTTTCCAATCCGATTTTCAATACTTGACAAATCGCTGCTTTCGCCTCACCTTCTTGACTCACCGCGTGGAAAGGCTTTGGTTTTGGCCTTTACGAACAAGGCCGACATACACTCATTCCCGTGACTACCCGTAAACATAATGATCGCAGCGGGTCTCGCTTTTCCCGAACACCTACACAGAGACACCTCCCCGTCGCCTATATCCTAGAAGAAGAAGACGCCGCCCCTACCAAACCATCATCACCCACTTTGCCATCATCACCCGCAGTAATCTATGACTCCCGAATCTATCCCTCCTAACTTTTTTTTCATAAATGTCATCTTCATAGGTCCTCTCACTTATCAACGTGATAATGAGGACCCATCCTCTCTTCCCCTTCTTTATCCGCATATGATCAAGAGGATTCGCCTTTGATTAATGTTGTTGAATGCCGATGACGACTCCATCCTCACTTACTCTCGCGCGATGATTCTTATATTCAACGAGCCTTACCATCTCAAACCCAAACTATGCCGAACGAATCTACCATAGAAATCAATATCCACACGGAGGAGGATCTCACATTGTGAAGATTGACAATCCCTTAACACATCGTAACAAGCCGCCTTTACTACCTTTCTCCGTGCTCGCAACCAAGCTTTCGCATGGTCTTACGCCGACATGCCAGAATTGATCCTACCATCGCCGTCCATAACATCACCCTAAACCCCGATTCCAAACCAAAATAAACAAAAATTGAGAAAATGCATCCACGCATTGCTTCTTGTCAAAGAGGAGCTCCAACGACTCCTTTCTGCTTCCTTCATTTTGCCTATCGACTATCCTCAATGGATTTCTAACATCGCACTGCTACTAAAGCGACAGGGGGACTTCTGATATGCACAGATTTCCGGATCTTAACCTCGCTTGCCCCAAGGATGACTTCCTCCCAAGTATTGATCAACTTGTTGATCTCACCGCAGCCATGAAATGCTTTCTCATGGATGGCTTTTCAGATACAACCAAATTTTGGTCAGCCCCCGCCGATCAAACAAAACTACGCTTTCATAACTCCTCGGGAACCTTCTCGTTATCGTGTCATGCCATTTGGCCTTAAGAATGCCGGTGCTACTCTATCACGGCTATGACCTACATTTTTCATGACATTATGCACACTATCCTCAAGACTATGTCGACGATCTTCTCGGCAAGTCTAAACATCGTAGTGAACATCTCGATGTTTTAACCATTATTTTTGATCGCTGCTACAATATTCTCGTCCGCCTTCAACCGAAGAAATGTGTCTTTGGTGTTCTTTCGGAAAACTTCTTGGCTTTATCGCCTCTTTTCGTGGCATTGAGGTCGATCCATCTAAAGTCAAAGCTATCCTAGAAATGCCCCCACCCAACAATCTCAAACAATTGCGTAGTTTACAAGTAAGCTCCAATCTATCCGACGCTTTCATCTCCCAACTCTCTGATCGATGTCAACCTTTCCATCACCTCCTTAAAAAGGATATTGCATTCCAATGGAGCGAAGAATGTCACCAAGCCTTCAAGCTCTCAAATCCTATCTCTCTGCAGCCACCCGTGCTTATCCCACCCCAAGACGACCGCCCTTTCTACCTTTACCTTTCCGCCACCGACCACGCCAGTAGGAGCCATGCTTGCACATCGTGACTCTCGAGAATCACGAACAAGCCGCTTATTATATAAGTCGTACTTTGGTGGACTATGAGACTAGGTACACACATGTAGAAAAATTGTGCCTTGCCCTATCATTCGTGGGCCACCAAACTCCGACACTACCTTCTAAATCACAAGACTTTCGTCATCACTAATACAGACTCCCATCCATTACATGTATGCCAAACCTCATCTCGAACCAACGCATTGCTAGATGGCTCATGCTTCTCGCCGACTCGACCTTGAGTTTATCCACCAAAATCAATCAAAGGACAAACCATCGCGACCAACTTCATGGACGCCCTTTACCGGGAACAATTTACCAATTTCACATTTCCCGACGAACTCATCGCTACTCTTTCCATCACGAGGAGTCGTACTCCAATGACCTCTTCTTCGATGGATCTAAATGCCGCCACGCGCGAGGAGCCGGCGTTGTTCTCATTCCTCAATGCTGAACCTATGCCTCTTTCATTCCGACTTGATTTCCTTGCACTAATAATACAAATGGAATACGAGGCCCTTGTTCTGGTCTCCAAGTCATGCTACACTTAGGTATCAAATCTATCAACATTTTTGCGACTCTCAATCGGGTAGTCAATCAAGCTATGGGCGTCTACCAATGCAAAAACGAGGAACTTCAAAATACAAACACTACGTGATTCACTTCTAGCCTTATTTACCCACTATTCTATACAAACCATTCCCCGCTCCACTAACAAATTTATGGATACTATGGCTTGCTTAGCCTCCTCGCAAATTCCCGCCGCGCCAACCGACTCAATTATTCGCCGTGGTCCAACAACTTTTTGCCCCATCCTATTCAACCCCGTAGTTTGTATGATAAATACCGTGTCCACTAATTCACAGATACCCGTACCACCAATTCCACGACTACCTTACAATCTCTCGCCCTCCCACCGACCTTACTAGTAACGGCAAACGTGCTTTTCTTAAAAGTGTTTCACGTTATGTTGTCATGGGGGGACTCTCTATAAACGTGGCTTTGATGGCATCCTCCTTCGCCGCCTAATCAAGCGCGAGGCCACTCATACCATCCAACAGTCCATGACGGTATTCGTGGGCGACATTTTAGCGGCTCTTGCTGTGGGCAAACGAATCCTTCGCCTTGGTTATTATTGGCTACTTCAATAACGATCGCTACGAATATGTTAAGCGTTGTGTTATGTGTCAAGAACATGCCAACCTTCAACATACTCCTAGCCACCCGCCCAGATCGCTTCGAGATCTTTGCCCTTCTCACAATGGGGTTTAGACCTTATTGGTGAGATTCACCCAACCTCTTCACAACGCCACCGTTGGATAATCACAAATGACCGAATATTACACAAAATGGGTGGAGGCTATTCCACTCATTTCAATCAAAAAGAAAAATTGTCGAGTTCATTAACCACCACATTATCTCTGCCGCTTTGGTGTTCCTCATCGCCCGATAATGATAATGGAAAATCTTTCAAAACAAGTTGTTGCAAGACCTTTGACAACTTTGGTATCAAACTTAGTTTCTCATCACCTTACTATCCACAAGCCAATGGGCAAGCCGAGTCCTCTAATAAAACACTAACCAAAATCCTCATGAAAGTTGTCAATGAATCCGGAAGAAATTGGCACGATCACATTCCCTTTGCCCTTTGGGCTTATCGTACTAGCATTCGTACTCTACTAATGCCACACCTTTTTCTTTTCGTATACGGTACCGAGGCTGTTTTGCCTCTCGAAATACAAATACCTCCCTTAGAATATCTCTTCAGATATTCTCACCAACGATGATTTCCGCCAAGAACGGTTAGCCCAATTGAGCTTCTTGACGAACGCCGTCTTACAGCTCTTGATCACCTTCAAATCTATCAAAAACGCATTAAACGTGCTTATGATAAGCGACTTCATGAGCGTACCTTTAAGGTTGGTGATCTTGTTCTCAAAGAGAATCAACATGTAACCAAACTAGAAAAGAGCAAACGTGGAAAATTTGCTCCCAATCGATTGGGCCTTATATAATCACTCATACCTATGGATCTGGTACTTATCGCTTAGCTTCGCTTAATGGTAAACTCCGAGCTCAACCCCTTAATGCCTCGTGATCTTCGACCATTCTACTACAAAAATTAGTGTTATATCACTTATCTACCTCCGCTCGTCCCGAGCTCACTTACCACTACATACACTCTGTTTCCTACACTTCATAATAACAATCAAGCTCACATAGTTTGATCCTCACCTCCCCTTGATGATGCCTTCCCCTTTTTAGTCTAGTCCATGACTTCAAAAGTATTAAAATAAGCCGTATTCTTATGGGATTTTCTTGAGTCAAACTTCCTACTCCCTAGATGCTTCACGCCAAATGAACATCTAGTCATTTAAATTAAATATGGACTGCTCCCTCGAAGGACAGCTATATGCCGAACTATTGCTACTATTATATATAGACTGCTCCCCCGAAGGACAGCTATGCATTACAATCATATCTGCTACTATAAATAGACTGCTCCCTCGAAGGACAAATTTATACACACAATAGCCTTTTTTTATCAAGAGCTTCTCGCATTGATCAGCTTCGTGAAGACCTCAAGAATAATACAATCAATATCCCCTGTAGACTTCCCGCATCGATCAGTCTACATTCAATAAAAGAAAAGCCTCATTCAAAAGCACTTTTGAGTCATGGACTTGTCTATTTAGGGTAGTTTCTCTTTCGTCAGAATAATCACCTTGCAACAAGCTCTCAGCACTCCCGCCTATATCAACCACCTCACCTCACCCTTTGTCAAAGCAACAAAAACTCAAGGGACGTGACGTATATCCGATATATTGTGATTATACAACTCTTTTCACCTATCGACTTCTCGCCTATGCAAGGTACTTAGGGATTCAAGCTCATCCTATGTTAATATGTGGTTTGTTTAGCTCTTTTCACCTACGGAGCACTCTTTCCTCTTTGCCTCGCATCTAGGATTGTGTGTTGATCTTAATCAGGACATGGTTCCCTTCTATTTGGGTAAGCTAACTTTCGCTTTACCTATACCTACATCAACATCGCCCATACCTTACCAACACCAACAACATTACCCTATCAACATCAAATTCTTATCAACCAACAAATTGCCTAACCATACCCAAATTGCCTGAATTCACCTCTCCCTGGTCCTAAGGGAGAACTACATCGGTCTGAGGCCCCTCCTTGCTTTGTGCAATGGGCTATGTAGGCAGCACTTTGGAGACATGGGGTCTCCCAAGGTTAGCTCGACCATCCCCTACCATAACTTATCATGTGTGGTAAATATAAATATTTTTGTGCATTTTTATTTAATCACATTTCTCTTTACCCTTTTTCGAAACACCGAAAATCAAAACACCAACAATCTTATTATTATCATAACTCAAATCAACATACATATTCAGTTTTATTTAGATGTTAAACAAATACATCTTCTCTATCATCGACACGCAGTCGGCATCCTTATTTATTCTTATACCTTGCTAACATTTACTCGCACTTCTCACGCCTCATCCCGAACTAGGCGATGATCGTGATTGCCGACCCTCTCGCCGGCCTCTCTCGCCTCAAAGGTACCACGGCTATTGGTACCGCCACCGATCTCGCCAATCTCTCTCGTAACATATGAATACGCCTCTCGCATGGAGGACTTCAGCCTCTAGTCTCCCGCCCGTGACTCCGCAACCACTAACAATCCTCTTGTCTCATTCACTCGCGCTTGAGCTGCCGAAACCAAACGCTGCAGCAGATATCCTCTCTCTCGCTGTAATCACCGCTATGTCGTGGCGCCACGTACACCTCGCAGCTTCGCTACTACCACCATAATCTATAGGCCTCTCGCTGCTCCCGCATCCATTACCCCGCGATCGGCCGCTACCTCTTCAGCCCTTCTCGAGGTGTTGGCCGGGAGGTGAGAATGCCGCCTCGCGCGATCCTCATATATGGTCTATAAGCCAGGGGTATATCCGCACAAATCCAAATTGTCGCCGCACGCGATCTATAGGAATCCTCTCATACTCCCCGGCCCGTGCCCCGCGATCCACCTCAATCGCTCAACACCCTCAACTCTCGCCTATGTTCTCTGTTATCATATAGTTTCCGTATGGCCTCCAACAGAGTATATCCGCAACCGCACTTCTCCCATACTCGCCTGTAATACTCAATATCACCTGCCACGGCCTCGATCTCGCCTCTCTGTTCTCGCTCTGACCCATCGCTCAATCCCAACCTCTCGTATCTGGCCTCTCTCCTCGCTCGAGGGATTGGCCTATTGTCGCACACAAACCGTGTGCTCATAGGCCCAACAAAGGTAATAAGTATGAACAATCCAAATGGCTGCCCCGTGATTTCGCCTACAAGCCCATAAACCCCTCGTATAGCTCCGCCAAATATGCAGTGCCCATGCAAACGTAATGCCTTTCTACCATCTCCCGTATAACACACATCAATGCCTTTGAAATCTTCCCTTCCGCCTCGTAACGCATAATACCCTACCGCTATCATTAATATCACCGCTAACCTTGTCTCTCTCGTGGTGTGCCGTATACATTACCCCATATGTAAACGATAAACCTCGCTGTGTCAAATCTCGTGCGTATGGACCAAATACTGCTGTTATCGCTCCCCGTGCCGCGCTAGGTAGTGCCTGATATACTGGTTCTCCTGTAATAGGGAGTCTCAAAATCCGAAACACATCTTCCAATGTTATCGCTATTTCACCTGCAGCAGATAGGTATTTGTCTCGGGATTCCATCTTTCAATCAACGCCTGTAACATACCATGGTTACGTGCGATTCGTGAATAATAACGGATTCCACTTAACCCCAAACGATTTATCAACGTCCATTCCGCTGGTGTTACATCCGCTCGGATTCGTGACAACAGCGCTGGCACACTATCATTCATCCTCAATCCTGCCTCTGCCTGCATACACCAAAACAACAAACAACCATTCAATCCGCTGTGGTTTTTTTCAAACATTCTCGAAATTCTCCAAGAATCGGTACGGCTTATACATAACCGAGATCGGTGAGTAACCGATACCGCTTCTCCCTAACCGCTACCGGCCACCACCAATTATATACACCTTCCCAAAAAAACCACCTACGATAATAATTTGCTCGCTTATTCCTTTTTATACATACAAACATACCAAAACCCCGATTGCCTACCCCGTAACACTTACCTCACTCGCAACCCTTGTTATCATGTTTTCTTTCTCATATCTACCCACCTACTCTCCCCCATCTTATTCACGAACATGCAAAGAGTTAAATCACAAACAAAATGATACCTCTTGGGTCAGCAGCAGCTGAGGTGGCCCTTGTCTTCCTCATGTCCTCGCTCGCTGGATGCTTCTCCTCGTTCGCGCCATGATCACCACCCTTTTCAACTTTGTCTTTCTCGCCTTCTCGAACTCGGATCACATTCACTTTCCTTGTCTCTTTTCTCCTTCTCACCCAAATCTCTCATGCAAATACCTCCTCTACTGCCAAAAAAAAGCGCCGCGCTGCTCACGTATTTAACCTCTTGCATGGCTCTAAAATTAAAACTCAAGTTGCCACCCTAGCTTTTCTATTTTTAGAAAAGCTCATACCTAAATAACCGGTATCGGTCGTATAACCGATATCGGTCATATAGCTACCGACATCGGTTACCTAACCGATACCGGTTACACACCTGCCTTTTTGAAACAGGGTTCTTTTCTTCATTTCTCATCTAAATTTTTGTCGCGCCCGCCTCTTTGCCTGCATAAACAACACAATTTACCACATTTGTTCATCCACCACACATAGCCTTATAACTTCATTAACATCATTTATTTTATACAAATACACAACCATCAACTACGAATTTCAAGAAACTATCAATCTCTACATCATTTGGATCCAACTCATCAGTTACATATATCACAATGTCACAAAACCAACAATTCATCACATCACATATCATTCATACATACGTACAACAAACACAAAAACATCAACATCATCCATCTATCAACATATCAACTAAAACTTATCATACATTACATATTACCAACCATTAACAAAATATTTAAACACATTTTGAACACTGCACAAGGATCAAAACATCGTCTCTATATATATACCAAGTTTTCACAAATACAATGTGCCCTACATCGGGGCCTCTGTGATCTCATAATATACCAAAGCCGCACGCAGCCGCAATACCTACTAAAATCTCGACTCGCTCGCAGCCGGTCTCTCATATCAAAATATACTCGCTCGCAGTCGATCAAATGTACAACCCGTACTCGCTCGCAGCAGCCGTATATAATAAATAAAATGAATCAATACAATGAATAAGTGTCGCACGCAGCCTCTATCAATACAACCGCTCGCAGACGGTGCCCGTGTCCCTATACAAAACCATGTCGGGATCTATCGCCTCTCCCCACCGCCCCGCACCTCTCTCGCTGGTCCCCGTGGTGCCTCTCGCCTCCCGCCTGCCACGGACACGCCACCGTGGCTGCCCTCCCCGAGATCTCTCGGGCCGTGCGAGGTCTCGCCTATGCGCCGTATACGCCCGATACTCGACTCCGTGATTATCAAGAATATCCCGATAATATCGGCCTCTCGCTTCTAACCTCCATATAGCGATCTCGCGCCATCAAGGAGCTGGGCCGGTCCCCCGCACCTAACACCAATACCCCCGAGCTCGTACTCGCACTCGTGGCCGCGGTGGTGCCGCCTGCCTGCAGCCTGCTGCCGTACTCGCACTCGTGGCCGTGGTGCCGGTGGTGGTGCTGCTTGCTCGTACTCGCACTCGTGGCTGTGGCCCGTGGTGGTGCTACTCGTGCTCGTGCTCGTGCTCGAGCTCTCGCTAGCTGCCTCGTAAGGCCCCCTATTCGTGCTCGCGCAGCAGCCTAGCCGCCCCCGTAAGAGCCGCACTCGACCTCCGAGCTGATCCTCTCTCTATAATCGCAGCTAAGTCCGGCCGCAGCAGCGTACTATCTCGCCGCTTCTCTCGCCTGCACCCCACCACACCCTCGTATGCTCCCACGCACCCGCATCATCCACACCTCACCGCCGGTCTCTCCGCTACCTGGCCTGGGATCCAAAGGCCGTGGCGCCGCCGCAGGGGGGCTCTACATCATCCCTCCCGTACCGAGGGAGGGGAGGTGGCTCGCCCTGCCGAGCCCCATCTCGCCTCGCTCGCACTTGCTCTCTCTAGGGGGTATCCGCCGCATTCTCCCGCCTCCGTCCCCGCTATCCGTAATGTATACTGATCAGCGCACTGCACGCGGCTCTCTCTACCAGCCGGTGACCTCTCGTAGGGTCTCCATACAATGTCTACCGCCGTAAGGCCCTCTAGCAAGTGTCTATAATAGACCACATCCCGACTCGCAACAACCGCCGTGGCTGCCCACGACCCCCAACCACCTCTCGAAAGCCATATCGGATACGACCTGTGGCCCCGCCGCTGGGTAGCCTCCTATCGCCTCGATGCATACGATGTGCTCGTATGCCCAACAAAGGCAACAAAAATGTAGAACAAATACCAAATCGCCTCCTCCTGGAGATAGCCCCATAGCTCCTCAGAGCAATCGCACTGTATACACCGTGCCCATGCGAAACAGTGTGCTCCTCCACCATCTCCAAAGCAGCACTCCCATCAATGCTCGTGGGAAGCGGCCTCCTCTCGAGTCCGGGAGGGCGAAGCAGTGATCCCAACCATCATCAACACCGCCGCCGTGTCTCGTGACGATGCGCACGGTACATGTCACTGCATCTCCGATACTCGCGCTATGGTAGGTCCGCAGCGCGCGCCGCATCCCCAAAACTCTGCAGATGCCGCCCATCGCAGCTTCGACCTACTCGAAGATCGCTTCTCCTCGATCGCAGAGCCGCAGGATGCGATACACATCCTCTAATGTGACGGCCATCTCTCCTATTTGGCCGATGATGGAACACATTGCCGCCGATCCCATCTCTCGATGAGGGCGACCATCAGCCGTGATCCTCTCTATCGCTTCGTACTCTCGACCCCGCCGAGTCCCACCTCGCGCATGATGGCCCAATGCGCCGCAGATACGTGTGGCCTCATCCGACTCAATAGTGGAGGCATCCTATCACGCATCGTCAACTGCTGACGTGCCTGCAAAACCAACCCACATTCTTAGACCTACTCTTTATTATAACATCTACTTTACCATCTAAACCCCCTTTTGTAACACCCAAAACCTAACCCCACACCTAACCCTTCTCCACCCCTAAACCAACCCCCACACCGACCCGCAACCCAACCCCCACACCAAACCAACCCAACCCAAAAACCCAAACCCAAAACCCAACCCAACCCAAAAACCCAAAATCTAACCCCCCACACCTAACCCTTCTCCACCCCTACCCACCCAACCCCCACCCCACACCTAACCCTTCACCCCACCCACCCAAAAACCCCCAACCCCACTCCCACCCACCCACCCCAAAAACCCATCCACCCAACCCCCTCCCACCCCACCCACCCCAAAAACAATCCAACCCAACCCCAACCCCACCCCACAATCCACCCCCACCCCACTCCCACCCACCCAATCCACCCAACTCCCACCCCAAAAAACAATCAACCCAACCCCACTCCCACTCCCACCCACAACCCAAAAAACAATCAACCCAACCCCACACCCACCCACCCCAAAAACAATCCCCAACCCAACCCCCCACCCCCACATAACCCAACCCACACAACCGACGCCGGCCGATACATAACCGACGCCGGTCACCAACAACCCTCCCTTCCCCTAAAATTGAGCGACCGATGCCGGTCGCTTAGTGACCGACATCGGTCACTGTCCTCTCTCGGAGCCGAACCCCCGCGCGGCCCCCAAAACCCATTTTTTCCTATTTTCTACCCATTTACCCGCCCAAAAACCCTCCAATTTTACTCACCTAGCCGCATTACCCTATTTTACCTCTCTACCCTCTCCGTTTTTCAAATTACCTCCATTTACTCCTTATTTCCTACAAAATACAAATTCCTACCCAAACCCCCCATTTAGCCTAATAACCATTTCAATGCATAAATCACGAGTTTAGAACCCACGGCATTTACGACACGCCGCGCGTGGTGGGATGGGTGGTGGCGGTCCACCGGTCCAGCCTCCAGCCTCCTCTCGCCTGTGCCATGGCTCCAATCCTGATCTATTGGGTCCCTGGCCAATCACCTGCTGCCTCCTCCTCAATCGGGCCCACTATCAACTCTCTCCGCCAATCAAATAGCTCCACCTCACTCAATAACCCTCCAAATCAACTCTCCACGTCAGACAAGTCGCTTTGGTTTGCAAATTTTCTAAAGTGACAATGACAGGCCGTATTTTTCTTTTTATAGGTTTTTCGATCTTAACCGATGTCGGTTTAATTTTGCCCTAAGAAACCGGTATCGGTCCCTTAACCGATATCGGTCATGCAGAATCGACATCGGTTCTCTACCCAACTTTCACCCCATTCTTTGCCCTTATTTACTCTCGCTCTTTTTTTCACCAATATCGCCTCCGTCCACCTTTTTTGCCGCACAACATCTGCTCACTTGTCCACTTCGACCTACGGCCTCGCCTCTACCTATTTGGCCCGACCTAAGGCCTCAACTCTACCACCCATTCCCGCCTACGACCTCAACCTACCATTTGGCCCGACCTAAGGCCTCAACTATTACCCCGACCGGCCCCCGACCTAAGGCCTCAACCTACCATTCGGCCCGACCTAAGGCCTCAACCTACCATTCGCCCGACCTCAAGGCCAACCTACCAACCTACCTAACCTACCAATCCGACCCAAGGCCTCAACCTACCTATTGGCCCGACCCAAGGCCTCAACCTACCACCAATCGCCTAAGGCCTCAACCTACCAATCGGCCTCTCAACCTACCTACCTAAGGCTCTCAACCTACCATTCGCCCGACCTAAGGCCTCAACCTACCATTCGGCCCGACTCAAGGCCTCAACCTACCAATTCGCCCGACCCAAGGCCTCAACCTACCATTGCCCGACCTCCTCAACCTACCACCTAAGGCCCGACCTAAGGCCTCAAGGCCCTACCTATTCGCCCGACCCAAGGCCTCAACCTACCTATTGCCCGACCCAAGGCCTCAACCTACCACCTATTTCGACCCAAGGCCTCCGACTACCACCCCGACCCAAGGCCTCAAGGCCTCCTACCATTTGCCCGACCCAAGGCCTCGCCTACCTATTTGCCCGACCCAAGGCCTCAACCTACCTATTTGCCCGACCCAAGGCCTCAACTCCTAACACCCAAGGCCTCGCCCTAACACCCGACCCAAGGCCTCAACCTACCCACCTAACCCCGACCTGTGGCCACCGCCCAACCACTTGGCCGACCCAAGGCCGTATCACTTCCATACCATACCCACAATCAACGCTTTTATTTTATACATCCATCATGTACCTTGTGTTCAATCGAGCTCACCTGCTCGTGTTTTAGCATGATTAGGGTCCTCGACTTGATCTGTCGACCAGCTTTGCCTGCACTTGCAGACCGTGACGCTTATCTCAACCAAACCAACCTTTTGCACCGCCAACATGCCTAAACGCTCCGGACCTTACCCGTTATATACCCCGAGCTACTTCCTATGCCTTGATACCGTGATTATATCACCCTTGTTTGGATAAACTATCGACCTTTGCCTATACATTGCATTGTTTGCTAGTCAAATCATGTACCCTAGTCGTACTATTACATTTCAACATGCGTCTCGCTTCCTCGACCTACCCCACCACCTTACCATCCTCTCTACCACATATACCCTTTATCAACCCTATCCCCGATTTCCCGCTCACTCAATCTCGTGATAGATTTGAGGGGGATTACCTATATCCTTAACATGAGAAACCACTTCATATTATTGTCCGCGCAGCCTTTACGTAACAAGCTACACGACAATAAGGGGGGCTAATGTAGACACCAAATTCGTGTCTCACGACCCTCGTGGACCCGCATCCCATTTCGCAACCTAACCTCATTACCTAAACTTTACACAATTATTTATTAATTACCTCAATTGATAAATCCACATCACCTTACCCGCCACCTCACTTTGCCACCTCATCATGACCTAGCCCTAACCCTAAACTAACCTAATTAAGACCCATGACTTGGTCTAGACTCACATCCATAACTAATGCCTCCTTACTCGCACCAAAAGCCGACCTTCTAGCCACTTGACCAAGCCCGCAACCGATCTCTCTGAGAGAAAAGTTAGGAAGGTGGGCTATTTTAGTAAAAATAGCCTACTTTTTCCTTACCGATGCCGGTTCCTACTGACCGCCGCTACGCACGCAACCGCCATCGGTTCCTCGTAAATGGGCTCCCAAACCAAAACAACGGATCGGAATTTCATTTTGAGATCACCAAAGGATTTCTCGATAAACAGAGAGCATCATGAGCGAGGAACAGAGTCCAGATCTTCACTGACAGAGCAGAGACGAGTAAAGAAACCAAGTGTTTACAACCAAGGAGATCAACTTGCATCTCGGCCAAAACCAAGTAAGTCGATCTCTACATGTCCTTTTGTTATAACATTTCTTATGCTTCTTGAATCTCAAAGTCCTCCTAAATCCGCTTTCAATCCACTACCCAACGTGCTATCAGATCTAACTCGCTATTCTTTCACTCCTAATCATCCCATTTCCTAATACCATCCAAAACCAGCTATTACAAACACCATATCTACCAAGAAGATCCTATAACCCACCGCTATCGGTATCGCAATCGCATCGCATCGGCCATCAATAACCGCCATCGGCATCCTCCGATCAAAACCAAAACCAGCCTTTCCCCTACCCAGCTTTAACAAAATAATTTAATTGATATTTTGCAGCTTTTTGTGTTAATTCATATTAAGCAGGGGAACTCACCACCTTCAAGGGAAGTTTTATATTTCCCGGCCCAAGGCGCTTCTCATTTATTGTTTAATCAAAATCTTGTGGTCTTGTGTTCTTATTTCAGTAGTCCTTCCAAGACAAAAAGGAGTTCTCCGTAGTCACCCGATCTTTCTCTACGGTACGCGCACACCATCTCGACATTCAACAGTATTCCTCCTAACCCTAACCTCCTAGGACTTACTGGACGAGTTGGACATGGGCTTTTGGGCTAGGGAAAGGGCGCCAGGGTGTCGAGTCCACTACTAAACATTGTTGATCGCGAAAATTCTTAGAATCTTCTTTTTCCCGTGTCATTAGGGTTTCACACTTATTCATTATTGATCACCTATTATTCATACTTTGATCGCCAAGGGTACCTATAACTTGCAAAATAAACCCTAGTTACCTACACAAGCTCACAAACACATCAAATTGGAATGAAATATGTAATATTTGAAGATGGAGAGACCTCGGTGATCACCCAAAGAGTGAACTTATGCAGAGAAATACACTACATTCTAGACTCTATGTAGTTCTTTGTGCTTGTGTGTGAAATAATTTCCTTAGGTTTCCCTTGCACCAATGACGCCAAGATAGCAGGATATAGCTAGATAAAATGAAAATGTGTGAGATGGAATTCAACACTTCCCCTTCCTATGTAATGTATACAGAGTATACACCCAAAAATGTAGTCCCTTTGATGGTAGTGATAGTATGTAGATGTGATTTCCCCTTAGAATTACCCTCTAAAATAATAGAGTGTATGTTGTGTATATATATAGATCTTTTATTTGAATTTTGACACTAGTGACATGACATGCTAGCTATGACCTCGGGATAAGGATGATAAAAATAAGAAAGTGAGCCAAAATTTCAAGATAAGTGAAAAGATCAAAGAGGACAAGAGCACTAAGAATGGACAGAAGCACTTGGGCACTAGTGTATAGAATGGGCACTAATGTCTTGGGATGAATTATGAAAGATGTGGAAAGAATGACAGAAACAAATCCATGTGACTGACTAGAACTAGGTACATAATTAACAAATGTGAGAGAGAAAGACAATATAAATCAAGTCAAACAAGTGGATGGACTAGGGAGTGTGTCACCAGTGAATAATTTTCTTACTTAAGATCCATGCATATAACAACATACTTGGTGGTATAGTAAAATAGTAATATGTGCATGATTTTGTGTCTACATTTGCCTCCACTTTATGTTATTTGAAATAAATTCAAGTAGTGTAAAGGAAGTAAAGGAATAGACTTGTGAGAAATCAAGAATCCAAATTGCAAAGGTGCGCATAGAATGTAAGAAATAATAGCGTGGAGAACCATGGATTAGGTTTCCTAGGGTGTCATTATGGCCTTACACGTGTCATAGAGCATTATAGGAGTTACATTTGACCGCTATTCGGGAATGTAACTCCCACCTCTCGACGACATTTGCATTTGTGGGGAGTTACACACCCCACTACTATATGTACACCCTTTCATCTGAAGCGAGCAATGGAATGGAATAGAGTATGGCATTTGAGCCATTTTTCCCTTAATGCATGCACATTTCTCTCATGGGTGATTTCTTGCTTCGATCTTGAAGCTACATCATTCTGTAGTTGAGTGCAACGTTTGATGCTCATAGGTTCCCTCTACTTTTTGGCATTCCTCCGAGCAGAGGCTCACATAGGACCGAGCGACCTAGGAAGGTCGTAGGAGGAGGGGCCCTAGCTCGAGATGTATTTTCCATATACGTGGAGCTACAAGGTCGATTCGCAAACGTATAATCTAGGTGGATATAATATAGAGACGGTAGAGTAATATAGATGTCACGGCCAACGACGTAGATTGAGTGGTGAAGCATCTAGTTCTAGAGCTCCCGTGATTGTATATAGTGATAGTGAGGATGATGTATGACATATATGGATGTAGCGATGCATGGGTGCTTGCCCCCAATGATTATATGGTTGTATATATGATTATTGACAATATCAATATATAGACATATATTGGATCACATATGCATTGAGCACTTGTATTGATGTGATTATTGTCATTTGCATTGTGATTTTCTAGATGTTGTATGCATATGAAATGATTATCTAGATTGTCGAATGTTCAAAATATATTGTGATGTGGATATAATAGGTAAGTAGTGAATTGAAAATGATTTATATGTGAATGAGTAGTATAATGATATGACTAAAAGAATGTATGTATATGATGTAATTTGATAGAGTATCAAAAATATGAATGTTATGTGTATAAGATTAGAATAGTGAGACATTGATATGTGTATGATGGGAAGATGTAAGACAACATTTAAAATAACATGCAATGAATGTTGAACAAAGAGGCGAGAGAAAAGAGTGATGACCCCCAATGTGAGAATGAGGTTTATTTTTGTAACAGATCCCTTAACACTCATGTAAGAACTTGAAGAACATAAGTGTGACATTGGGCAATGAGGGTATAATATGGAGGTCACCTACCAAATATGGAGAGTTTAGAAGGATGCTTATGCGAGAGGAGGATATAGTGACCATGGAGGAGGCTTAACGGATGGGAGAGGAGAAGAAGTAGTAGGAGAAGAAATAGGAGAAGTAGTAGAAGATGTAGAAGGGGGTGATATCACATGCGTAATAATTAAATCTTGATCTAGATATAGAACTTTACAACACATAAGCGTAAAAGATTCACATGTATCATATAATAATTTTTCTTTCAATGCAGAACTAAGCCACGACAAAAGATAAATTGCTTTTCTAAATCAATGGGATCAAATAATAACTGATGCATACAAGAATTAAAGTGTAAAATGTAATCTATAATGGGTTCTTTCTTTCCTTGATGTAAAGTAGGTAAACGATCATATGTAACTCTAGGACCATTGTTAACCATAAACCGCCTAAGAAAATCATCCTCCATATCATAGTAAGTGTTAATAGATCCATAAGGAAAATGAGTGTACCATTGAAGAGCATGATCAACAAGACTATGATGAAAAGCTTTGAGGAGCAAGCGGTCATTAGAATAAGAGGCCATTTTTGAATGATAATGCTTGAGATGCAAATAGGGGTTTCCAGTGCCATCAAAACATGTAAATGTAGGCATGATGAAATCCTTAGGGAAAGTGGAATTTTGAATTTTTTTAGGTATTGGATTTCCATGCAAAGAATTATTATCAATGGAAGCATAGTAGGCTTTTCTTTTAAGAGTGAGAGTATGAACTTGAGCTTGCAAATTACTAAAAACATGCATGAGAGATAGAATATCATGTGAGGGGATGGTAGAAGAAGCGAGAGGCACATTGAGAGGTTGAAGTTTTCCATTGTGAGTGATCATGGGAATGTGAGAAGAAGAAGTGGATGTGGAAGGAGGAGAAGAACATGAAGGCTTTATGGGAATGCTAGATGTAGATGCGAAGAAATAATAAGTGGTGTACTTGGCAGGAATAGGAGAACCATCATGAATAGTACCTATAGAAGAGGAGGAGAAGAACATGGAATATCAATGGAAATGCTAGAAGTAAAATCAGAAGATATGATAAGAGGTGTACTAATAGTAGGAGTAAAATCATCATGTGCAACGACTTCAAAAAAAGAAGAAAGAGGAGTACTAAATTCACATTCAGTAGTCAAAAGAGAAGGAATATCATTACTAGCAAGTTCATCATCAGAAGCATAGCCGACATCACTATCAGACACATTTTCACATACTAGTAATTCATCAAGAGAGTCATCAACATATAGAGAAGTAGTAGGAGAAATATCATGATTTAGCATTGCATTCATTGGAAACATTTTCAGAAGTAGGAAGAGTAAGATATACAACTTTTCATTCATCTTGACTACTAGTAGAAATAACATCATGCACATGTACATTTTTAACATTAGAAGTAACATTATTTGTATCTACAGTGTCACAAGCAAGACCAAGCATAGAATCTATAATAGGAGCAGAAGAAGGTGGAGCAACATGGGTGACTATGGAAGAACAAGGAAAACATGAAGTGAAGTTTTGGTCAGGCAAGACTATGGAAATGCTAGAGTTGTGAAAGCTAGTGGGAATGGTGTTTTCGTAAGCAAGAAGTTGTTGGAGAATTTTGGAATCACATTGAGCATGGCGATAAAGATCATTAAGTTTAGCTTATACAACATCATCAAGGATAGGTTGCACACTAATATGTTCCATAGCCTACTTGGGAGAAGAGGATCTATTTTTAGCCATGAGGGTTTTGGGGATCCTAGGGCAAGGAGTTCGAACAAGAGAGGGGTTCACCAAATGATTTAACAAAAATAGAATTATTAAATCTAATTTCAGAGTCACTACTATGATAAAATACAGTAGAATACAAATACTAAGCACTCTAATGATGCAACCTTGTAAGAAAATAGGAAAGATAGGAGACTTATCTAATTTATGCTTATCCTAGAACAAATTTGAACTAGAACAAATGATGAACATGTTGGGCGAGTCTCGAAATGCTCAAAATTAATTCTAGGAATTACTGAATGTAACTCGGGAATGGGGCTAGGAAAGGGCAAGGATGCATGGGCGTTAGAGACCACTATTGGGCGTTGATGACTCCACAAATGCTCGAATCTACTTTTTAATGTTTCAGTAGGGTTTCACACTTTGATCACAAATGGTACATATAATATGTAAAACAACCCTTAGCTACGTACACCAGCTCAAAAACACATCAAATTGGAATAAAATATGTAATATGTGAAGTGATACTTACCCCGACAGTCACCCAAAGAGTGAACTTATGACCGAGCGCTGCACTACATTCTAGACTCTATGTAGTTCTTTGTGCTTGTGTGTGAAATAATGTCCTTAAGTTGCCCTTGCACCAATGACACCAAGATAGCGGGCTATAACTAGATAAAATGCAAATGTACGAAATGGAATTCAGCACTTTCTCTTCCTATACGCATATATACAACCCAAAAATGCAGTCCTTTTTATGGTACCGATATGATACGTAGATGTGATTGCTTTTTAGAATTACCCACCAATATAATAGAGTGTATGTTGTGTATATATATGCATCTCTTGTTTGAATTTCGACACTAGTGACATGACATGCCGACTATGACCTCGGGATAAGGATGAGAAAACTAAGGTCGATCAAAAATGTCAAAATAAGTGAAAAACAAAGAGGACAATAGCACCCAGAACGGACGGGAGCATCTATGTGCTAGTGTCCATAATGGGCGTTGGTGTCTTGGGATGAATGACGACAGATGTGAAAAGATCGACAAACACGGATCCTTGTGACATGACCAGAATTGGGTACAAAAGTGACAAATTTGAGATTGAAAAACAATAGAAATCAAGTCAAACAAGTGGATGGACTAGGGAGTGTGCCACCAAGTGAATACTTTTCTTACTTAAGATCCATGCATATAACAACATATTTGGTGATATAATAAAACAGTAATGTGTGCCTGATTTTGTGTCTACACAAATAAAACAATTTCCTCACTCCAATACCAATTTGTGGAAGATTAGAAGATAAAACTTCATAAACAAAATTAAAACTGTAAATAAAAAATAGAGATTAAACTGAGAAATCAGCACTGTTGTGCGTGAATTATATTCATCTCTTCCTTTTGGCTGCATTTCCTTAGAATACTTGTTGCTGTTTGCTTCTTACAGATTCTTACAAAAAGCTATTACATATGCCTCATATGTAGAAAGCTTTCATCTAGACATAGATTTTCCTACATTAAGACTGTAGTTTAAAACAGAACATGCAGATCTTCATGAATTGTTTTATTTATGCTTTCATAAAAATAGGAACTAATTAACGGATACATGCATTCGCATCCAAAAATAGAATTATGCGGAAGAAATTAACTATTTCAACATATAACAAAATATTTTCCAGGTGATCCACATATTGTGAGGAGCGTTTATGCGGATGTTATGCTCACCAACAAAGAAAAAGAGGTGGCATTACTTTTGTGTGTCCAGGATTGGAATTACCAAGTTGTGTACTGGGTACTCAACTCTTGGGATAAGAGCGGGTGTTATATGAACCCAGGAGATGATCCACCTTTCAGCAATGACACCACATTTCTGGAGATGAATAAAATGATATGTCATCTTGGGAGAATACTTAGCGAGGAGGGATTCGCCAGTCACAAAATGGCGAAGAGGAAGCTTTGTCCAATTTCAATTAAAGAAGAGTTGTTCAGCATGGGCATTTCCTGTTGGAACAAGTTCGATCAAGCGGATAAGAAGAGCCTGGGGCATTCCTTTTTAACCAAGATACATAGTGCGGCCACCAATATAAGAAGGAAGTCTTTGGAATTGGATTGGCTTCAGGATTTCGCCTCTCAAACAGACATATCAGAGGCGATCTGGAATTTTTTGTGGTGCCACCTCTCCGACTATATCATAGCAGGGTATGCACTCTGTAGTCTCGCTTTATTGATTAAAAATGGGCGAATGATAAGATACAACCTCTGACAAGAAGCCAAAGGGATTTCATTTTATCCACCTGTATTCTCCACTATCTCTCTCAGTATGAACAAGCACTGTTTGACGACTATGAAGTGGGGAGGATTCTACAACAAGCATGGAAGGATCCGCAACGTTTCAAGGATATGCTGCAAAATCCACCGTCGAGCTACTACGACAAAAATGGAAATTACGATGTGCTCAACAAGATTTTAATCTTTGCAGTGCGGAACGGCGACACTTTTGTGGTGGACAAGGTATTACAGTGGGGTTCTCTGTCACTGGCGAGCCTTAGCTCAGAGAAGCAGAATATGGCTGTTTACTCAGCTATCTATTATGAAAGAATAGATATTTTGAAAACTCTTTTCGACCACTGTCCCTCAAAAGAAAAGTTGGCCAATACAACGTGTTTTGAAGGGATGACTCCCCTTCATTTCGCGTGCAGGTGGAAATATGACGTACGCATGTGTGAATTGTTGCTTGAATACGGGGCAAGACGGGATGTTCCAGACGATCACAGAAAACTCTCCCTCCACTATGCAGTTGAGAATGGAAAGAAAGAAATTGTAAATATGTTGATTGGGAGAGGTAACAGTGCTACAACACTGCGGTACAGTGTCGAAGATGGATCCAAACTTGACGAAATAGTTAGTTGGAAAGACAAATCCGGAGAGAGTCCTTTGGATATAGCCATCAAGCAAAACAACATAAAGCTAATGGTGAAGCTATTGTCAGTTTCAAAGAAACCACTAGACACTTATTTTGATAAGATGGATTCTGGCATGCTTGTGCGCGAGTTTGCCTCCGAAGGGAAGCTAGAAATTGTGAAAAACTGTTGCAGAGCGGAGCAGATCCACTTGCCTGTAATGAGCAGGACCAAACAGCTTTGCACTACGCTGCAATGTCCGAAGATGAGTACAAAGCATGCCAGATCACGGAGTTAATACTCAACAAATGTGATCGCGAAGAGGAAAAGAAAACTTGGTAGCCAAGCAAGATAAAAGTGGAAGGACAGCTCTGCATGTCGCAACCATGAAAAGACATCGAGACCTGTGTCGTGACATTGTGTGCACAAATGGAGACATCATAGGAATCAAAGATGAGCAAGGCCGAATTTTTCTGTACGACGCAGTTAAAGGAGACCACGATTATTCTGATTTCTTCCATTTCTTTGTAATGGCGTGGAAAATGGATGTGGATTCCATCGTTGACGGCAGGGGCCTGACATTACTCCACGTTGCGGCTTCGGAGGGTAAAATGAATATAGTGGACTGCCTCCTTTCCTGTTCAAAGCATCCCAAACTATATGTGAAGACCCCAGACTTCTTTGGGCAGACTGCGCTGCATAAAGCCGCGAAAGGAGGACACGTGGATACCGTCATAGTCCTGCTGCGTTGGGGAGCTCAGCCCCTTTTCGAAAGAGATTGTGATGGGCGGACGGCACTTCATTTTGTCGCTCAAACCAACAGTGACGAGAGAGGAATGAAAATGGGTGAATTGCTGTTAAAGAAATGTGGATCGAATGAAAAGAAATTGCTCTTCTTGTGGGCCTCTGCCGCAGGGTTACGCACTGCCGACCAAAATCTAAGCGATTCTTCACCCTTGAAATGTTTTCTTCTGGCAGAGAAGAAAAATATCACTGCAGCACTAAAGGGGAAAAAGCAGGAAAACAATTTGTTGAGAACAGCTGCTTGTCTGGGTGATATTGAGATGACCAAAGAACTACTTACCAGGGGTGCGCAAATCGCAGACATTCAGGACCCGCAATGGAGACACAGTTTAACACACCAACAGAGAAATAATGTGCGAACAGGTAGTTTATTTAATGATTCACTTGATAGTTTAAATTGGTTTATCAATATAGGTTAGGTTATACATTTTATATTTTTAATACGTGCTTGCTTGTGTACAGTTTACCAACAAATTCAATGCATTGCACAGCAAGGAAACGACAAACCAGCTGTATCGGACAATCTGGGTAAATACCTTTGTTTACAGTATTTTAAATTTTGTTTCGCTCATCAACTTGTAATATTAATATTCTTACAGGAAGAGGTGACTACGCATATGGTCTTGCGGCGCTGCTTTTGAATCCTTATTTAACTCCGCCGATTACAGTGGGCATCTCTGGAAGTTGGGGTATGGGAAAATCCAGCCTAATGATACAGGTAACAATAGCTTATAGTTACAATTTTCTTTTGCATCCCGCTTGGCCGCGAGTGTAATTCAGTGTTGTTTCAGACGGAGGGCATTATGCTAAAGACATCAGCGCAACTAGCATTATTGCCGTCTTCCAAACTGTCAAGTTCAAATTTTCCTGGAGTTCAAACTTTACAATTATCTACAAACGGCAGAAAGAAATATGAAAGAGTTAAGAGAAAGCTCGAGTTACTAGAGATTGACTCAAAATTAAAGATAACTTTTTGGAAAGATTTCAAAATGGTGGAAGAAAAGAAAAAAGAAACATCAAAGACACAGGTATCTTCCAAATCCTAAAAATTGTTAATCCAAATGTTTATGTTTGAACCATTTCAGCGTAACTCACTGTTATATGTTGTCGTTGGCTAGGATGGCGATTCACTGTATAAGTTCATAAAACAGTACAAGCCTAAACATCATGACATATTTAAATCACTAGCTGCAATGGATAGGAGCGACATGGTGAGTATCTTAACTTAAAAGTGATCACGTAGTACTTTTATACTTTCCTTTGTTGTAAAATCTCAAATTTCGGTTGTCTAATTGTTCTCAGTTCACAAACGGTCAACCATCACATCCAGAAACTGATTCTTGCAAAGAAGGAAGTGTGCCTGCCATTTTAACTGTGCGATATAATGCATGGAAATACAGGAATGAATCCGAAGCATTGGCAGGCATGGCAGTCGAAATCAGTAAGGAAATGGAAGGAATAATGACAGATGCTCAATGGTTGAGCACGTGTTGGAGAAATAGTTGGAGAAAGCAGAAACGAAGTATCTGGATTGGAATCCTTTTTCCATTCGTCGTCGTAGTCCTTTTGGCTGTCTCATTTACTTGGATTCTATGGCACCTGTTTGATAAATACAAGATCAAGGGTTCAGTGCGGCTAAAATATGCATCTTTGCCCACAACAATACTCATTATTGTGTGTACCCTGCTAAAGAATCTAATCAAAACGTTAAATCCTGTTAGTAGGCAGTTGATGAATTATATAACTTTTCCGAATCACTCTAAAAACCTTGGCTATCAACAAACGGTAATTTCCGATATCACCTTCTTGAAAGAGGAAATTGGAAAAAAACCATTTTGGTTTTGCAATGCTGCTGGCTACATTATTTCCTTGCTATCTTCAAAATACAGTGGAGATACTATGGCGAGTCCAACACCTAGTGCTAATCTTAGAATAATTGCATTTGTTGATGATTTGGACAGATGCCAGGAATCTGTTATTCTTCAGGTAAAATTACCTGTAATTTATTAAATCCGTTGGAAATTCGTCTTTCTATGGCATTAACATTTTGCTTAGACGATTTTCAATGCTATACAGGTCTTATCCGCTATTAATCTTGTATTGGCCGAGTGCCAAATCAGCGTGGTTCTAGGAATGGATAAATCCCTGATTGAACGGGCAATAATGCAAAAGTTTGGAGATAAACAAAATAGTAAGCAATTAGCGGACAAATATTTACAAAAGATAATACAAGTGCCTCTAGACCTTCCCGATCCTAGTGAAGACCAATCAATGAATTTTCTTAAACGACAGTTGGGTGTATTCGCCGACGAGGAAGATCATCCAAAACCAATAGCAGATGCACAAGAATTTTCAATATCAGAAATAGATGCTGCTTACGATGCTCTCTTTTCTCCATTTGATAGGAAGGAGATCAAGATATATCTGATCTTGTTACAAAGATGCTTGCCCCACAGACTCCTGTCCGACTCCGAGGTATGAATAGGATTTAGGACATGAAACGTAATTTTATTGAAATGATTTACAGTACGTACTTTGTATTTTCTAAATGTTATCATCGGACGATCTAATTCTCACTGTTTGTTATAAATAGAAGAGAGCATTTCAGCAGTTGTAACAAAACAGGCACCGCCAGAAACTAAAACAGCCGAAGCTGTTGCCATAGATATGCAGCCTGCAAATAGAACAAGTAATTGTCAAAATTTGAATTTTACTTTCTTCAATCGACATTTACTTTATCAGCGCAAGTATCTATACAATATGATAAGAACACGGTTGTTTAAGAAATATTATAGCAAAAAGGGACTTTTATTATCTATTACTAACATCGGGCATCTCATTTTATTGATAGAATTTAGCAGCTCACAACGAAGAGCTCTTGCTCTAAGAAAGAGTGAAGCAGAAGCTTTCCCAGAAGCAAATAGAGCCGAAGGTGACACCATCTCTGTACAGATTATAAACGTTAACTTGTTATCGCAAAAATGGTTATTAAATCTATCCTTGGTGGAGTTAAATTTTATATTTAGTGCAGCGACGATGTAATGTGTAAAGGAATATGTTAATGCAGGTGATCAAAGTTGGAGCGACATAATTCCTATAAGTGATATGCTCTTCGTAAGATATAGCGAAGGCGAAAGGGAGGCGTTTTGCTATTTTGAAAGAATGGACAGAGACTACAGAAAGTTGCCTCGAGAGTGGAAGCGCCTGCTCAACTACCATCGACTGGTGTGGTACATCTTCATAATAAACAATGAAGCCAAGGATTTGGATGGATGGCAAGTTCAGCTGATTACATGGATATTTATATGCTGGGAATGGGAGGAGAATATAAACATTCTTATAAAGGTATATATATGTTTACTGTGTATAGGTATATGTTCATATTAATTGTAAAAATGTATCTTTAATTTGAAAAGATATTAATAGTGTCCTGTTCTTTTGTGCAGAACTGGAACAATCTTGGTATTATATTTAAACCGTCGAAAGCATATTCTAGTGGACCTTCACTACGAATGATTGTGGAGCATTCTATACAAAATGAGAGTTGGATTGTTAAAGCTACAGAGCATCCTGTAGAAAAGGGTGCAATGTCAGAGAAAACAAAAGAAGTCAAGAAAGCGAAGGCCCATGCTTCTCAGAACACAAAAGTACCTGAAAGCAGCAAGAAGGAGCCATCCAAAGTAGATGTCGTCAAAGATCAGAAGATAGCAGTGTCGGAGCCGGAAGAAGATATCTGTAATGCTAAAGATGATTGTGAAAGCAGCATTAGAGCAGGAATGGAGAAACTAGATGACGTTACGAAAAAGAAGATGATAGATCAGAGAAAACAATAAAAGATGAACTAGATGCCCTCAAAAATGAAATGAAACAAGTGAAAGAGCAGGTCGGCTCCCTGAAAGCAGTAATAAAAGAACAATTGGATTCCCTAACTGGAAAGTTGCAGGAAGAGTTGAAAGAGCACGTGGAATCCATAATCAAGCAACGACAGGATTCGAAGAGTGAAAAGAGTGCAGAGGAAAACACACTGAAATTAGAAAGTTGGGAGAGATTGAAATTCGCATTACAGAAATATGATGTGTCAATGGATGGTATACGAGCTTTTCAGAGGTTTAGATTTTACTGTGTGGCTGGCCATCTCCCCTGTCCATTGCCTCAGAGCTTAAATGCTGAAGTATAAACCGAGGATAGAAATAGATTAATGCTTGATTATGCATGCATGAACAGCTGTAATCTCCCCGCAGATTTTTAGGAATTTAAAATTAGTCGACTGCAGTTGTCTTATTCATGC
>CM031233.1:62862694-62971808 GCA_018340775.1 Taxus wallichiana var. yunnanensis
CCAATCGTCTTCTAAATCATCTAAAACACTTGATCTATCTTCTATTCGATACCCGATCACCCGATGTATCTCGATTCCTAAAATCCCGATGTAGTGAATGAGATAGAAAGTCTTATTTATAGACTATCTATGGCTTTTCACCGGGAAAACCTAAAGACTGGGAACCGGATAACCGAAGACAAAGGTTACCGGGAAGATTCCCCACTAAGTGAGTACAGCCCACTCACATAAGCATTATTGAAAACATGGGCCCACCACGCCCTGACAAAGGTAAAGATAAGAACGAAACTCTACAGCCGACAACATGCCTGTCGGATAGCAAAAGCAAACGCACTAACAAAAGTAAAGGATAAGATAGAATCTTATCCGACAAGTGTGGCAACATGCCTGCCACATTAGCAAGTAGTGCGGAGCGCACTAAGTATCATCAAATGAGACAGAGGGACCCTCATGGTCAGAATCATTACTGGAGGATGATGTGCTATCATGCCTCTGTGGAGCACCAGGAAGTCTTCTCTCATGCTGTTCAAGCCATCTGCGAGACAAGTGTGCTGTACCATCAATATTGGGTTGCAGATGCCGTCGTGTTGGATACATGTAGTGGTCAAGGATCCTAAGATCACGATCGGGGGAGCGGAGGCCTGACGACCATAGTATGATGCAATAGTGTTCTCCTCCATAGGGTTGCATTAGGTCTCTCAACCATATTCCTGTGATTAATTTTTATGTAGTAATGTGCCTTTACAAACCACGGGATCTTACATTGAATGAGAACATTTCTGGCTATATCCGGATGCACATTAAGAAGAGGAGAGTCAGACAATTTAGTAGGAAGATATTTTGACAAAAAGTATTTAAAATGGGAAGAAATATACTTCCTGTCTCCCAGAGTGGGAGGACGATTCCATAAATCATTTTGCAGGGGATGTTCTTCAGTCCATAATCTGGAGAACTCGAATCGCCATATAGTGTCCTTTCGAGGTATCAGTTGTCTGAGTCTGAGACCTTCGACTGGTAGGTGATCAGGACGTTCAACAGCATACAGTGATCTCCATTGCCAATGGAGACAACATTTTACAATTGGATTATGCAATGTGTGAAATTCTCTCGCCAGAATATGTCGGATCATAAAATTTGCATTCTCGTCTTACCATGGCAAAGCTTGGGTCGAAACCAAATCTCTTGAAATAAGAAGTGTTTCGGCCTCTTGTGACATTCTATTATCACATCTAACCAATGCATCGATTTGTTCTCAGAGTTTGCCTATGATCCCATACAGTTCCTTGATACTCATGGATCACCTGTGTTACATTAACAACCTTCTGTGAATTGAGTTCTCTGCTTACAAAATCTGCAAGAGCATTTTTTTTCCTGAAATATGCTCTACAGAGAACTCGAAGTTATCAAACCAAAGACCCCATCTTTGGAGTCTATTGAGAGCAGTCTTATTGGCCGGATCACCTCCATTCAGCCTTTTCTTAAAATCTTTTAGATCTGATCTAAGGATGAATGATTCATTTTGTACAAAAAACAAGAAAGCTTTGATGGCTTTCTTTGCAGCCAATAATTCCTTATGCGAAGAATGATAATTTAATTCAGATCCTGAAAAAGCTCCTGAAGCAAACCGACATACCTTTTCTTTATCATTCTCTCCTTTCTCTTTAAGAACAGCTCCCCAAAATTGCTCACTGGCGTCGCATTCTATAATTTTCATGCCAGGTCCTGGAAGTGACATTGCTGGGAGCTCACGGACTTGTTTTTTAATTCTTTGTACTGCCTTGGTCATCTCCTGAGTCCATGCAGGAGCATCTTTCTTCAATCTTCTCACATTGTTGAGCAAGACACGATCGATTCTATGTTCTGGTAAAAACCAGCAACATAGTTGACACATCCTAAGAAACGTTGAAGCTGTTGTTTCTCTAGGATTTGATCAGGAAAGTTCTGGATATTAGTGACAACATGTTGTTGCATTGTATTGATCCAGAACTGATTCTGATTCCGAGGAAATCAATTTCCTCCTTGAAGACCTCCATTTTTGAGGGAGATAGACAGATTCCATTTTTGTAGACAGTCTCATAAAATTTTTCAAGATGAGTTAAGTGTTCTTTAGGAGATTTAGAAAAGATGAGAATATCATCTATGTAAACTATCAGGAAATCAAATAACTCACCAAAGATCTTATCCATAATCTTTTGGAATATGGATGGGGCTGTCTTTAATCCGAATGGAAGAACTTTCCACTCATACTGTCCACCTGGCACGATGAATGCCGTTTTGTACATGTCTTCTGTCTTCAAGAATATCTCACAAAGCCGGACTTAAAAAAATTCCCAATCGGGGTTTTGTTTCTTGTATTTGGGAGATTGTTTGCTTGTTTGGAGGACTGCTTCATGCACTGCAGTGAATACACAGAGCAAAGAAAATTAAAAAAAAGGAGGCGTTTTTCTTGATCTAGCGCCTGTACAAGGAAAAAAAAAGGTGTTTTTTAGAGCATACGTGCCCTTGGCTGTCCCCCACGGCCTGTGCATGCAAACAGACAAGCAAATGAAGGCTTAGACTGTGAAAAACACGGCCAGAGGTGAAAGAAAAGGCATTTTTTTGAGCTTGCCCGCGCCATTTGCTGCCCCCAGCGCCTGCACAAAGAAAAAAACGTTTTTGTGAGCAAATACGGCCAAAAACAATACTTAAGTCAAAAACGCGCCAAAGAATCAAAAACGCGCCTGTGCAATAAAATTCAAACGCCAAAGAAAGATAAAGCAAGCATTATACAAAGAGGAAAATACGGCCTGAGCAAGAGAAAATGCAGCCAAGATAATAAAAAAATGGCAAAGGAAAAAACGTGCCCCAGTGAAAAAACGCGCCCAACACAAAAACGCGGCTCGCACTTGTAGATCGGGCGTGAAGGAGAAAATGCACTTTGAGCAAAGAAATAAAGCCTCAGATCCGTTTTTTGGGCAAATAGAACCCTAAAAACGCCCCTTCACCAGCATGCGCCACGTGGCATTCATTTTTCAAGAGGTAAGTCAATTTATTTGACAATAAATACAAATTTCTTCCTTTCATAGTCCAAGCGCCCCAAGTGGCCAAGTTGGTTAGTGCATGTGCCTTAGAAGTGAGAGGTTTGAGGATCAAATCCCACCAAAAACACTCAAAAACTCTCCTTTTGCATCTGGGAGGATTTTTGCGAATCAAGCTAAATTTAGCAAGCTTTTTTTTGAATTTAGTTACAACTAACTAAATTTAGCGGAGAATCCCTAACTTAGGGTAAAAAAAAAAAAAAATCTCCTATTTGGTCTGTTTTCTCATTCCAGACATTTTTGCAAAGGAGACCCACCTAAAATTGCATTTTCAGCTATTTTTTTGCAATTTTTAGCATTTAGGGTTCAGAGGTCACCACTGGACCCTAAACTCCAAATTTTTTTCGCTGTCATTCAAATTGTATTGTATATTGTACTAATTTGCAGGTTGCCATAGTCAACTACAAAACTTTCAGAATCGCCGTAAACCGCAGAATTGTAATAAAAAAAGTAAAATTGGTTCTAGAAACACTCACGAGATCCTAGATGTCATTCGCAGCTGCTCGGTATATACGGTGCCTCTAGGAAGCACTTACGGGTAAAGCCGTCGCGACTACTACCTCGCACTTAACGCCTAATATAGCTGCAAATAACGCCATCAGGCATCGTCCCCTATAAATCGACGGGGAGTAATAAGGTCACAATGCACACACTATGAACCATCCCATCCGTCTGTGAACGATTACATGACATAAATCCAGACTGAGAAATTATCCGAGTATATAGTGAAGTTACGCGTGCGTATGAGGATATTTCTTCGAGCCGTGTCAATAATCGCACGACCCATCGATCTTTCTTGGTACCACGTATGAATTCTTTCACGACGTTAACGCCTCTTTCACGCATCGCCGGTATATAGAAAGGGCGAGCTTCTTCCACATACCGACGGGTATATCGGAAGGGCACGTATATAGAAAGGTTCGGTATATCAGACTGATGGTATATAGATTGGGAGACATAATACCTGGAGTGATAAGAGCCAAACCACAAGTCGCTGAACTCGTAAAATGGGCACCAATGCCCCCAAATTTTTCTTCCGGATTCACAATTGCTCGTGAGGAAGCAACTATGCTTTGCTGGAAGACAAAAATAAAAACACAACTTGAGTTTGAAGAAATCGCCCGTGTGACCGGTACTCTAACCAGATCACCAACGGATGCAACACAACAACGACAATTTGATAGAGCAGAGATCGTAAAGCAAACTCATCATTTTGTTTGAGTATCCGACGATGTGCAAGTCCACATTCGAGATGCCACATCAGCAAAAGAAGCTTGGGATAAGCTGAGCACAATATATGAGGCCAAGAACAAGAATGTCATACTCAATTTGCAGAGTCAGTTACATACGTTGAAATTCAAACAGAATGAGAAAATCGAAGCCTTCCTAAGAAGAGTTGCAGAGTTGAGGGCTTCACTTCTAGCCCTAGGAGAAGAGGTCAAAGATGAGTCTCTCATTCCCATTGTTCTGAGAGCTCTCCCTTCTTCTTACCGAATTTTTGTCACAACTCTAAAATTGTCAAATACGACAATTAGTTTTGACAAGTTAGTAAACCTACTACAACAAGAGGAAGCAATGCACAATAAGGATGATGAAGAGGAGCAGGCACTGTCTTCACATCAAAAATGGAAAGGAAAAGGTAAAGGAAAACCTAAATCCTATCAGAAGTCCCCACATCAAAATCAAGATCATGGGGACAATCAACGAAGAAGCAATGTCCCATTTGCAAAAGAGGACATGACTTAAAAGAATGTTGGTTTAACACTTATAAGAAAGGTTCATCAAGCAACTCTGGACCACAACAACAACAATCTTACAAGGGACATTCAAACAACTATCACGGGAAGAAAAAGGGGAACTGGAAAAGAAGACCCCACCAGCAAGGTAATATTGCTGAGCAACAAGAACAATCAAACAATGAAGACTTCTTGTTCACTGCTCGATCAAGTGAACCATCCACGTCATCTAGTGATGTCTGGTATGTTGATTCGGGAGCCACTCGACACATGACCGGCCACAGAGATTGGTTTATTTCAATGAGGGACACGCCATCAAAAATCATGTTTCGTTGGGAGATGATTCTTCATATAATAGTTCAGGGGATTGGAAACATTTCTCTACCCCTTGGTTCATGCAAATGCAAACTATCAGATGTTCTATATGTCCCTAGGTTGATAAAGAATCTTCTTTCGTCACCAACTCCTAGATCACAACCTCAAAAATTGACTTTGATAGTCAATCCGGCAAGAAAATGTGTTCGATTCGAGATAAATCCAGAGGCTCGAAAATAATCGCAAAAAGCCTCAAATGTGGGACGATGTTTCAACTTGATTTCATTCACAAAAATGATCAAGCACTCGTGGCTAAAAACTCCACCTCACCTAGTTGTGGCATCGGAGATTTGGTCATGTAAGTTTCAAATATCTCAAACACTTCACCGATGCGTAATATGGTACATGGGCTACCATCTCTTCGAAAGGATACATGCATAAGTGTCCTCACCTTACTTAAGCAGGAAAACAACACAGAGTTTCATTCCAAACAAGTACTTTTCGAGCTCATGGTAAACTTGACCGGTTCATACCGATCCAGGCGGTCCAATGCAACCAAGTCATTCGGGTTCTAGTACTTCATGCTCAGTGTTGATTTACTATTCACGCAAAATGTGGATTTTCTATCTTCGCAAGAAAAGTGAAGCCTTTGAAACGTTCAAAAAGTTCAAAGTAGCAGTTGAGAAAGAAACTGGTCGTCACATTAGAACTCTCCACTCAGATCGAGGGGGGGAATTCACCAGTGATGAGTTCAGAGACTACCTACAAACTCACGGGATTCATCGACAAATGCCTCCTCCACACACACCGCAGCAAAATGGTGTTGTCGAGAGAAGAAATCGTACTATCATGGAAATGGTGTGATGCATGATCGATGATTCTCGAACTTGCAAAGACATTTTGGGCGTATAAAGAAAACAACAAAGATGTATTTGTTAAACAGAGCCCCACAATCGCTTCTCTTGATGGAATTACACCACAAGAAGCATGGTCAAAAGGAAACCATCCATCGCACACCTCGAGTATTCGGATGCAAAGCAAAGCATGCACATACCCAAACAGAACAGAAAGAAATTGGACATGAATTCACATAATCTCATCTTCATTGGGTACAATGAAGAGACTCTTGGGTATAGATTGATGAATCCTAAGACCAGAAAAGTCTACACTAGCAGAGATATTGAGTTTTTCGAGAAGAAGGAAGCAGAGACTCCTCCTCCGACTCACAAGATGTAGATTTTTCACCAATTATAAAAACTGAAGCAAATGTTCCCTCAGAAGATGAAAGTGATGATGGGGATGATGGTGTTGATCAGATAGAACCACAACCCATGGGAACATCTCAACGTATGCCTAAATGGTGTACAAGTACATTACGAGATGCAAGATTGGATGCTCCACCGGATACATCCACCCCTGGACCACTGGACTCGCATTAAAGCAAGAGAAGAAGTTAACTTTGCTTTGATGAGTAGAGTTATTGAAATGATGAGCCATCTATATAGTCCAGAAGCCCTATAAATAAAAGCTTGAAAGATGCCATGGATTTCGAATATCAATCGCTGATGAAGAATAACACTTGGCAACTTGTCGATCTTCCACTGTGGGAAGAAACCCATCGATGCGAGATGGATATTCAAAACTAAGTACAAAGCAGATGGGACAAAGGGACAAGTGTAAAGCAAGACTTGTAAAGAAAGGGGTACGCACAAAAAGAAGGCATTGACTATGAGGAGACATTTTCTCCCACAGCCTAAGATCAAAACGATCGATGATCTTTGCTCTAGTTGCACGATTTGATGGAAAGTTCACCAAATGGACGTAAAAAGTGCCTTCCTGAATGGAGATTTACAAGAAGAAGTCTACATGACTCAACCTGAGGGATATGTTGTACCTGGTCAAGAAGAAAAGGTATGCAGACTTAGGAAATCTCTATATGGCCTCAAACAGCACCCTGGCATGGTACATCAAAATTGATGAGCATCTCGTACAACATGGATTTGTTAGAAATCCATACGATCCCAATCTCTACCTCAAAAAGCAAGGGGGAGATGGTGATTGTTGTAGTTTATGTCGATGATCTAGTCATCACTGGCAGTTCAGTGAAGATGATTGATGAAACAAAGAAAGATCTTAAGCGATCATTCGACACATGACATCTCTGGATCTTACGCACTACTGTCCTTCGATTAGAAGTATGGCGAAAGAGAATCATATCTTTGTTTCTTAGATGAAATATACCAAGACAACGCTCGAGAAGTTTAGGATGATGGATTGCACACCAATTGCTACACCTATGGAGAACAATATTGTAGCTTATCTCATTCGATCCATCTCCCGAGGTAAGTGCCACTCTCTATCGGCACCTGATTGGGAGTCTCATTTACCCGACCTACACTAGACCGATATCGCCTTTCAGCAGTGAGCTATCTATCCAGTTCATGCAGAACCCAAAATTTGTCATTGAAAGCAGCAAAGCGCATTTTGAGATATCTCAAAGGATCGTGGATCTTGGTCTAGAATACAAGAAGAATGAAAACTTCTTCTTGACCGATATTCGGATTCGATCATGCAGTAACATTGATGATAGAAAATCCACTGGATTTGTATTCTTTATGGGATCTGACCAATATCATGGGAAGTAAGAAACAACACTTTGTTTCTCGCTTCTTCCACCGGCCGAGTATCATCGCTCGCAGGAGAAGCCGTCATGTCCTGTGAAGAGCGATTTGGCTACGCCGCATACCGAAGGACTTGAATACCACAGACAAACCGACAACCATGTATGTTGACAACGAAGGTGTTCTCAAACTTGTTCGCAATCCAGCTTTTTCATGAGAGAACAAAGCACATTGAGGTTCGTGTTCATTTCATACGCGAACATGTATCAAGCACAACATCCAGCTTCATTTTTGTCCAACAAATTTAACAACGAGCGATATTTTCACAAAGTCACTTGCACGTGACAAGTTCGAGTTGTTCAGAGATTTCTCTCCTCATCTCTTCAGACAATGCACAATTAAGGGGGGGAATGTTAGGATAAATTTTATTATCCTATTATTAATTATGCATAGTAGGATTATTTAATTAATTTTATTAATTAAATAATAAATGGTTATACTGTTGTATGGTTAATCAACCATATTTGTCTTCAGTATTCATGTTGTTATATTGTTTAAACAATATATTTGTTTTATGTAATTTTGCTTCCTGATGTTATTGGAAGCTTGTTTATTCTAGTTTTGGTTGCACCACCTGCAACTCATTCTTCTGTTTGTATATGGCTGTGCAATATCTATAAATATTGCAGCCTATTCAATGTACTATTTTGGGTCGATTGAGATTAATAAAATCTACACAAGCTTCCGTCCCTATTTCTCAATCAACATTTGGTACCAGTAGCCCTTCGCATTGTGAAGGTGTGGAAGAGAGGCCACCTCTTAGAGATGTTTGCATTACATTTGACCCCATAGTCTTATCCTTCATCCTATTCTATGACCATCTACTCAATAGCCCTCAATATATACCAAAACATTCACACAAGAACATTTACATAAATAAAAGAAGAGCTCATTTCAAGAGCCATCCTCTTACACCTCTCCCAATGCAAGCAATCTAAAAACAACCAAGCAAAACACTAGCATGCAACAATCTTCCAAAACTTCTTTAAGCAAGAGCTCCCAAACAAAATCAAAATTCACCAAAATGAAGTCTCCCAAAAGTGAAGCAACCCAAAACAAGGCAAGAAATTTGAATTTTATAGCAGATAAGAGAAGAGGATGAGGTGGATCCAAATGTAGATGCCACATCACACATCCTCAACCCCAAACACAAATTCAACTTCATTCTCCAATGCATAATAAATATGTGGGTGAATAATATGACTCCAGATTTACTTACACATAAACAATTCCATACCCCATAAGGACTGAAATTAAATTATGTAAGAAAAGTGCAATTACAACATTCAACTTGACTTGTAAAAATACATAAAAAAAGTCTAAATTTAACCCTCCAACCATAGGCAAGGTTGGTATGTAAATTTAAGAGGTATGAGGACAAGTTCAACTTGTCTCACAAGCCTCCAAAATCAGCCTCCAAGGACAAATTGAAGAAAATTTCTTAGAAGGTGGAGTGTTTCACACTCAAAAGTTAACAAACACACATCACTTACAAGGTCACTTACACATTACTTACACATTACTTACACATTCTTACAACACTTTAAAACATGGCCAACAACTCTATTAATTACATTTTTAGGACATCTTTTAATTAATTAACTAAACAATATGATTACTCATAATATTTACACACCATTAAATAAATAATGAAAGGGTAAGTCACACCACAAAATAAAACATGCAAAAATTAAACAAAACGGACCAAAAATAAAAGAAATACATAAAATCCTTGGGCACATTTATTGGTGATCCCCCATGGGATCCCTAACACTAACAAACACACACACAAACAAAACTAGTTGCCATGGTGACCTTGTTGAATTCATCTAGAAGTCCAATGTGGTTGGTCTCAATCCCCAATGTTTGTTGTGATAGTTTAACTTTGAAAAACACAAACACCTCCTTCAGCCTCGTGGTCATATCGTAAATCCAAAAAATAATATAAATATAATTAAAATTCCAAAATCATCTAGGATATATGAATCACAACAACAACTAGGAAATCTAACAATATCATTTATAGTTTTATCAACAACTATATCATCATCCAATAATTTTCCATTTCTTAGTCCACTAAAAATATCCAAATATCACAAGTCTGAACAACATCCATCATATAACCATGTCCAACAGTATAACATCATCAACATATAAAGTGTCTCTAATAATCATCATGCATCATATAAGAATCAAAGTCAACAATAATCCATGATCAAATATCTAACATCATACTAAATCAAAACTATAATAATGTCCATAATATAGTCGACCAAGGGTCATCATGATCAATATCAAAAGGTGTCAAAGGGAAGTGGGCACTACACTCCTAATCCTAAAACTTCCAAAGTCTATCTTGATTCTCGACTTCATCATAGTGATGATGAGGACTATGTCCCTATCACTTTTTAGTGAAGAATCTTCCGACTCTAAGCTTGATCCTCACCACCTCTTTTTAGGCTTTTATGAAAGCTTTTTTGTACAGAGTTGGAGATTTAGTCTGGAGATCCTTCGGGATGAGAGATGTACTTGCTCAAGTTTCATTGGACCCCACTTTCTTCACCTTGCTTTTGATCCATCATCTTCTTTACAGAATCTTCTAGGATTACAAGTCAGTGGGAAAAGGCTACTATGGATGAGGAGTATTCCTCACTCATAAAGAATGACACTTTTCTTCTATATCCCCTCTTCTTCAAAAGGAAGAAAAAAATTTGGTGTAGGTGGATATTTCGATCACAAAGTATAGTGGAGCCCCCAATGGAGAAGTCCATAAGTATAATCCTGACTTCTAGCTCAGGGTTTCTTCCATCCCTTCCAAAATTTTCACCCGTTGATACTTGAAAACCTTTGCTTTGGTGACGTTGAATATAGACACCTAGTTTGATCAATGCACTATTATTCTTAATATATGTTACACTAACATTCTTCCCCATTTAAATTTATGACACCACTTCGCCAGCTATATCTATCTAACTCCCCTCTTACAACCCACTGTAAGTGGTATTTCCTCTTGTAAACTCAATTAAATAGGTTATAATAACTCTCTTATTAGCTAATATTCTCTTCTTTACCACTTCTATCAAAACCTCCCCAGAGTATCAATCCACTTCATTAGATTAATTAAGTCTTTTACCAAGCCTTTCGTAAACCTAATTTCTCTCTAAATAGATTAATTATCCTCTAAACACGGTTAATTAAATAAACCATAATCTCTTCTAAAACAAATCAAACCTCACTTTGACTTGTTAAAAGTGATTTTCTAACTTTGCATTTGTCTCACATGCACCCAATCTCCCATTTTCTCAAATGGAAAACTATAAATAGGACTAGACCCTACCTTCATCATTTCTAAGAATTCTCTCTTCTTCCTAAAGCATAGATTATAGTATTTTGTTTAGGCTTTAGATTGTAGTTCATTTTCTTCCATTGAGCTATTAGCATTTTCTTTTGTATTTTATAACACAAATATAGGAGTAAAAAGGAAGAAACCATTGGCCTTAAAGCCATTAATGGGGAGATCTCTTTCTCTTAAACACAAACTAAATGCTTAGATCCTCTTAGGTTCATTATTTAAAGCTTTCAAAGAATAGAGGTTAGTTTCATTTGCTTAGTTTGTCTTGTTTACTTCAAATTAATGTATGCAAAAAGAAACCCTTACTCATTTCTTATCGATGGTCCATCGATCACCATTTTCAAAAGTTTTGGGGTTTCTTTAGAGATTCTTACCCCATTCCATGGCTTTGTAACTTTTCATTAAACACATTCGCACGCCCGATGGGACACTTCTATCCATCCTCCATTAATGGAGGTCTTTTGAGTTTTTAAAAGTTCATTTTCAAGTTTTTGGGTCAAATCACTTGTTATTTCCTCATTTCTTTCTCTAACACTAGATAAATGACCTTCATTTGCATGTATTTTGTGGGTTTGATATAGAAATAGGACACTTCGACTAACAACTAACCTGTTTGCTTTTGAAATTTGGAAAATCTGGAGTTTTGCAATTTTTTTCACAGTGGTACGCATAGGTGTTAAGAAGGGCGCTTTGTACACGTTAAAACCTTAGCATCCCCATCAAAACAAGATCGCACTCTATCTCAAGTTGTCCTCATCATTGGAAAATTGTATCTCTACGTGACGATGCACACGCATCTCTCGTCCCGATGGTCCGCATCTCCACCTCTCTGGCCCCATCTACGTAAATAGCTTACTGTAAAAATTTGAAATCGTATGTTTTATGATTGGGCGTGTCTCCGTTAAAACCTAAGCGTCCATGTTAAGTTGCTACAAGTGTCTTTTGCCTTTTGGATGACATATGTGTTTTTGGGATGACAGTATACTAGATTTCACTACTTTTGTTTGCAAGAATATCTGTTGAGTTAGGTGTGTACCGCTACTGGTGAGTGTTGGTGTCATTGGGAGCATAGGTTTCTATGCAGGAAAATTTTAGTGGCGAATATTCAGTAATATGGCAAATATTCCATTTTTGAAAATTTTGAAAAGGTGAATTTTTCATGCACTAGCGTGACCTATTCGCCTAAAAATTACACTTTAATTTTTTTTAGGGGTCGGCTTCGCCTACCCTTGAAAAATATCCCCTATATAAACCTAGATTATTCGCCAGGTAGAACACTTCTACTTCACATTTTTCAACAATATGATATATCCCATATTATAGACGCGCGACAAGGGGGTAAGTTATTGATGCGTGACAAGGAGGGTTTGCAGACAAGGAGATACTGTAGATATTGACGCATGACAAAGGTTTTTTTTACGAGTGAGTACATGGAGTTTTTTTCGATGAGCAAGAAGAGGGCGAGGTTGCTGACGCGTGTCAATAGGCCTTAGTGACGCAGCTGTCAATGGATCTTAGTGAAGTAAATAGCCAGCGCGTCACTGGCCTATTGACGCGCTGTCACTTTAAACCTCGACGCATCAACATGCCTTGTGACGCGCATTCAATAGGCGCTTAGTGACGCGCATCACTAAGGTTCTGGACGTGTGTCACTAAGACCTATTGATGTGCGTCATTACAGGCATGTTGACGCCACACAGGCCTTAGTAAGACGCGCATCACTAAGGTCTATCGACGCACGTCACTAAGGCCCATTGGCCACGCCACCACTCACTAAGGCTTTTTGACGCGCGTCACCGCATTTTTTCGACAGCGCGACGAGGAGTTACAACAGATATTGACATTACCTGCAGACGCACGACAAAGAGTTTGTTGATGCGCGACACGGAGATTTTTTGATGAGAAAGTAGAGGTCAGAGGTTGCGAGATGCGCGACGGAGATTTTGTTAGTCGCAGTGTCAAAATGTGCGATGTGACGCCGTCAATAGACCTTAGTGACGCCGCAATGTAATCATTCTTACGAATGCTGCACTACCAAGGTCTATTGACGCGCCACCGCATTTTTGACGTGTGACAAAGCAAATCTCCGTCAGCGCTGCCTCGCAGCCTTCATCGTCAATGCTTGATAATCAGGTGAAATTTTTTTCATACAACCCCCAAAAAATTCGCCTTCCCGTGAAACCGGTTCCGGGGATATTCGCCAGGTATTCTCCACCTCCGATTTCCAGGAGGTCTCTTAAAATGAACCCAAGTTTCTATGTAAAGATTGAAAAAAATCTATAATCTACAAAATATTTTTTTCTAATTTTTGTTGCATAGACACTCGGGACTAACAAGTTAAAAACAGAGTTTTTCTTTGGTATTTGAGTTTGCATAGTTAAGTGTTTCTAGTTCTTAGCTTAAACTAGCTTTGTAAAAGTGTGTATGCTCTCTCCTCACGCCTTCAAAAGTGATCTTGGAGATCAGAAACACTTATACAAAATTTGTATTGAATGTTCAAAACACTTATTTTATAAAGGATAAAGTAAACTTTCATGTGATTTAGTAGGACTTTTTTCACATTGTGTATGCTCCTCCTTCATGCATATTGGCAATCTTAGGAATCAAAAGCAAGGTGTAAAGTTCTCTTTCTTACCATCAATTTGCAAACTAGAAAATTACTAAACTTGTTGTCTACATGACCCAACACTTGTAGAAGAAAGATGTCCAAAACACAAAACTTCTAATACACATGTTTTATGCAGGTTGCCAAATGGTGTGCTACTTAAAAAACCACATTAAGTTAAGAAAGATAAAAACACACCATATTCAAAACATCAGATTACAGGTTTTGAAAAAGGGTACGTCCCTATCTCGCTCAATCGAACATAACCCCTTTGGCATAACACCTTAAGCTACAATAATGGGGGTGGTTCCAGAACCCTAAATTAATCCATCATTGAGTAACCTCGTGGTGTAAATAGGAAGCACTCCGCTTGCCCACTTGACTAGTATGCCTTGTGAGTTAGAGCTACCAATTATCTATATGGTGACCCCAAGGTGAGAGTACACATGGATGCATTTATTGCACATTGTTCTCAAGGGGGTAAAGTGAAGCCGAGATACTCTCAAATTAGTCATCACGACTTTTGAGTAAATCGCGCCGCTTAAGATAGCTTTGCAAACACCTAGGTGAGAGAACTTATTTAAGGAGGCCATTCTGTCTTGGAGCCCACTTTGCTAGTCCATTGTTGCGTCAAGCCATCATGAAGTGACAACTCATTTGGAATCTAAACCTTGTTTTTTCGAACAAGCCAAAGAACCCTTTTAAGTTTGATCTAAGTGTCTTTCATCATGAAATTAAACTACGTCCCACTTTCGCTTAGTTTTATTCTTGTCTTCGATGAGGTGAAACTCTACCCAAGTGGTGCTTGGTTTATTTTCATCTTTTGATCTATACCCTTGCATTATCACCACCTTTTTTCGGGGTGAGAAAGGTGCATACCTTGCGCATTTTTATTAGAGATAGTGCTCGCCACTTTTTTGTCCATTTACACCCATCCATGTTTACGGCTAGGTTGTTAAACATCTAAAGTGCAAGGTATGTTTTTGTATCTTTGATCAAAGTCCTTCCATCTCAAGATCATCTTCACCGCTTATGATTTCGGTTCATCTTTTGTCTCTTCTTGAGTTTATAATTTTGTTCACATTCTATACGCACAATCTTGTACTTACATCAGTGCTCTCATTTTTTATGAGAAAATGGTATAAGTCACTTTATTACATGATTACGCTTACTCACACGATTAAAAACTCCTTGTTATACTTAACACTTGGTTTTGGTTTTGACATCATCTAAGTCTTCTTGAAAAGTGTCGATAACGCCTTATATATATCATGATAAAGTTGTTATGGTACTAACACCTTGCTTGCTTAGTTAATGTATCACGTTGACATTGTTATGCCATATCTAGTCACGACTTCCATTTTTCGTAAGGTTTGGCTTTCATCGGCATTCAAACTAGTTTTAAGTATACCTTGTCGAGGGGACTCGCATCAACACCACATCAAGATTTCTTAGGCCTTGTTAGAATTCTAATTTGACCTACATATTGATACGGTATCATTGTCACCATATCTATTTTTAGGGTATAGGCTTGGTAACAACAAAATTGAGTGGTCATTACATTTAGGTTTACATATGAGTGTTCCTTGATAAAAATGACTACATAACACCGCATCTAGGATACACTATAATATAGTTCAAACATCACCTTAAGCGGCTTGTAGAAACCATACGCTTAGGGGTCATACTAGCCACATACAAACGCCTACTAGTAATGCCTAAAATCACAAAAATGGCAACCAAATAAAATGAGCATGACATAGAGAAAACCCTTTCAAACCTTCCCATTTAATGGCAACAATTTGGCCCTCTCTTTCTCAAGTCAAAGATACGGAGCTATTAATTGATCATAGCAGAGAAGATTCGACTCTTACAGAGAACAACAGAGTTAGACCTAAATAGATTTGATGAACTCCTATATTATAATAAATATCATGTACTTGTAAGAGTCTTAGAATTATGAGCTAAAGTTCCATAAAATAACGAAGCAAAAACTAAGGTCATCAACCCTCAATTAGGATAAAGAAGATTCATCTTAGCATACGTATAACCCTTTTGATGTGGGATACGCTTCCACTTCCTGGGAACATAAGGCCACCGTCAAGGAGACCCATCACGAAAACCTCACTATAAAGCTTCACACATAAAGTGAAAATTAAGCATAAAGCTTCCCCTCCTCCGAATTTGATGAAGAAGAGGACCCCCTGTCGAGGAGGAGATCCTCTAAAACAAATCTTGAAGTTGAGCCAGAAAGCTAGTAAACTTAGGCTCTTCAAGAAGAAACATGTACAAAGACAAAGACAAAAATAAACTTAGCAAGTTTCAATTTGATCCACACACAGACTATACCTTTAAAGCGACTCAGGTACAAAGACCAATGTCACCTACTAAGGAGCAACTCATTCAGAAAGAGTTACAATCAATGAAAAATATGCTCACTACATTACAACAGGGAAATGTAGGCTAGAATAGAAAATATTCATATGAAGAACTATGCCCTTACCCCTTTGATAAGGACATGTTACAACAGCCTTTCCCAAAACACTTTACCATTCCCAAGTTTGATAAATATAAGTGCAAAAGTGATCCTCGTGATCATATAAAAGACTTCTACATGGCTTGCCAAGAGGTCGCATATAGCGATAATTTCTTAATACGAATTTTTCCTCACAGCCTAAGAGCCATGGGATTGGAATGGTTCTATAGCATACCCAAGGGCTCCATTACAATGTGGCCCGCATTAGCAGAAAAAATTGTACGGCATTACTCCTATAATATGGAAAGTGACATCATAATGAATGATTTATGCAATACAAAACAAAAACCCAATGAGAAGTTTACAGATTTTTACAACGATGGTGCTGGGTTAGCCAGTCGTTTTCCTTGTGCATTACTAGAAAAATAGTTAGTGAGCATATTTGTTCCTAACTTGAACCCATAAATAGCCTTTCACTTGTAAATGCATTGTGGCTCAAACTTCAAGAAGTCATAGAGAAAGGTGGTCAAATTGAGAAAGGCCTCATTGAGAAAAAGGGAACACTTAAGTCTGTCGTTAAAAACAAACATGAATCCAAATCCATAGACAAACCTAAATTCTTCAATAAGAATAAGCATGTTGTTGGTGATGGCATTACAGACTCCAAGAGAGTCCAAGTCATGCATGCACAGACCCATTTTTAAAGCTTTCACAAGGACCTCATCCTAAAGCACCTACAAAATGTATGTTTACATCCGTAATGGATTCCTTAACTACCATCCTAAAACAATTAGATGATGCAAAAATGGTGGAATATCCAACTATGATGGTACCATACCTAGAGGATGCTCCAAAACTGGGTTGGTTCAAAGATCATGAATATTATGACTTCCACCATGTTAAAGGACACAAGATAGATAGGTGTTTGAGACTACACCATTACATACAAGACCTCATCGAGGAAGGAAAGATCATTGTGGATTCTCCCCCTGAGTCCAAAAAAGGTCCAAATGAGAAAATGGGTATCTACAAGGAACCTTTTCCTTATCATGCAAATAAAAAGAAAATGAAACCAGATCATGGAAAACCTCCAATGAATATAGAACTCGCTTTGCCTATGTTTACCCTACAAATGATAGTCCTTATGATTCCCTCATTGGATGTATTAGCTCATCTAATGAATAGATCAACACCATCTCGATTTTAGAAAGAGTTGTGCAAAGAGGGACAAGACATGCCCACTTAGTCATATCGATCCTCAGTGCCTATCCCTCAGAAGGTTAGTATAATTTAATAGAGAAGTTAGAGAAAACACATGTTAGTCCATATCTATTATTGATCTCATCAAAATCTCTAATGCCCATAAGCACATAATGTACAAGACATTGTAAAATTTAGGGTTTCAAATGATGTAGATCCCAAAACCTTCAAGCCATGATTGCACACCTAGACTCCAATGAGCATATTACTTTTGACCATACTACAATCTTGCATAACAACCCAAAACATAACTTACCCTTGTATCTCAAGTGGTGGTTATCCGTCACAAAATCAAGAGGGTACTGTAGATGGGGGATCTGGTCTAAACATTTACACTTTGAAGTTGGTTAAGTAGCTAGGCCATTCAGAAATAGATCTGGGAGCTAAGACTATCACAATCACAGCTTATGACAATGAAGAAAGAGAATCAACGGGTACTATAATGGTTCCCATGGAAGTAGGCCCAACATGTCATGACACAATGTTCCATGTCCTTGATTTGGAGCTTCCATACAACATGCTCCCCTAGGGATTCCATCGTCCATGCCATGTAAGCTATTCCATCGAATTTCCATCAATGCATCAAGTTATGTCGTGAAGGTCGTGGTTACCATTCTAGGCGACCCAGAACCATTCACACATCAGTAGGGCATTACATAGTTTTTCTCTGTGCAGCTTATGAGTGTCTTTCGCGGATGTGGTTATCCCCCTATAAACAAAAGCTATGAAAAATGGATAGATTCAATGTCCTCATGCCTTACAATCAAGACTTTCCTTCATTGGTCAACCCATTCTCTTCATGGAAGGAAATGTCGAAAAATATGGCCCAGTGAGCCATTCACTCTCGAAACGAAGCTTTGTTAATATTAGACTTATCAAGATCCCCAGTGGCAAGGGTAAGCCTTATTTTTAGTTCAAGAGCACTCGTGAGCAATGTCCTAAACCATTGGAAAAAAATTCCATAGTGGTCTCCTATCTGAGGAGAAAATGTTAGAGGATCCTACCAGCAGAGTGCCAGAAGGCACCATGGCTTCATGCCATCAAGCACCCCAATACATCAAAGGTCACCGCATGATGTTTGTCATGGGCTATAATGGGTTTGGATGTGGCATTAATGCACAAGGCCAGCTAGAGCCTATTCCCATCCCTCATTTTAAGTCTGATAAACATGGCCTTGGGATAAGGCCTCATAATGCTCTACCCTCTGAGAATGACGCCACCTCTTTTAAACGTGAGGACATTTCATCTCATTCTGATAGTGACGTAGATTCCCAATGTAGCCTCTACAAGGATCTTGCTTCCATGAACCTATTCCCAAATTCATCGGTCCTTACCTTATCTAAATCCATCCCCTTAAACAAATATCAAGTAGCCCTTATATATCCTGAACTCATAGATTGGGATCAACAACTTCATGTGCCCCTAGATTTCTTTGAAAATGATGAGGCATTTGCAAAGTTCATGGGACTCAGGGATTCTATTCCATTGGGACCACAAGAAAGGATTTGCGATTCAACTAGACACCTATGCGTACTTCGGGGAAGAAACAGAGATGTGTGGATGTTTGAATAAAATGTTAAATAAAGGTACAACCACTTTTGAAAACCTGGCAAAAAGGATAAACAAAATCTCACAAAGGACAAACTTTTAAAAACTCATAGATAAACAAACAAAGAGTCTAAATATGAAGTGATTTATCCATTTAAAGATGATAATGAACTACCACAAGAGGTTGATCTTACTCTTCCACCTAATCCTACATGGATTGAAGATACTTCTAAAATTCTTTCTTGTTGAGGAAACAATCAACGTCAACATTGGCTTAGAGGAGAATCCTAGAATGATAAAGTTGGGGCTTCACTCTCGGCTCGTGAACAAAAGATCTTTGTAGAGCTCTTAAAGAATATGTGGACATATTTGCATGGACATATGCAGATATGCCTAGTTTGGACCTTGTTGACCCTAGTGCCACACAACCTTGATCAGATGCATCCTAAGGCACCTTGTCAAAGAAGAATTGGAAAAGTTGTTGCTAATTTTATTAAACCTATTGATTATTCATAATGGATCTCTAATATAGTCCTGGTACGTAAAAAAATCTATTGGGTATAAGAATCTGCACTAATTTCCATGACATTAACAAGGTGTGTCCTAAAGATGACTTTCCCCTACCTAGCATTGACATGATAGTTGATTCCACTGTTGGTTATGAAATGTTATCCTTAATGGATGGATTTTCAAGTTATAACCAGATACGGATTGCAGAAGAAGATCAGCATAAAATAGCATTCATCACCCCTTGGGGAACGTTTTTGCTACAAAGTCATGCCTTTTGGGCTTAAGAATGTCGGGGCTACTTATCAATGAGACATGATAGTTATCTTCCATGATATGATAAGTGACATCATGGAAGACTATGTTGATGACATCCTAGCAAAATCCAAGAGTAGAAGAGAACACCCTAAAGTACTGAGGCATATTTTTCAACGTCTACGAGACTATAAGGTTCACTTGAACCCTAAGAAATGTGTCTTTGGTGTTTTATCAGAAATCTCCTAGGGTTCATTGTTTCACAAAGAGGGATTGAAGTGGACCCTACAAAGGTTACGGCTATCATAGAAATGCCACCACCTACCACTCTCAAGCAACTAAGGATTCTACAAGGGAAAATTTAGGCAATCCGTCACTTTATTTCATAACTTACGGATAAGTGCCACTCCTTTACCCATTTGCTCAAGAAATATGTCACATTCAATTGGGGACCTAATGACAAAAGGCCTTCGCACTACTAAAACAATACTTGGTCAGCCCACCTGTACTCATGCCACCTACCCCAGGTGAACCTCTCCTCTTATACATTTCCGCTACCCAGTTTGCTATTGGTGCATTGCTTGCCCAATACAACTTAGACCAAAGAGAGGCGCTTACTATCTCACCATACCTTGATCACGCACGAGTCAAATTACCCCCAAATAGAAAAGGCTTGTTTAGCGCTTGTGTTCACATTCCAAAAGCTTCACCATTATCTCTTGAATAATAGAACCAAACTCATATCCAAAGTTGACCCTCTCAAGTACCTTTTATCCAAACCTATCCTCATAGGCCAAATGACTAATTGATCATTCTCCGAGTGAATTTGATATCGAGTGTGTGAATCAAGTCTTTAAAAGGACAGTATTGGTTGATCAATTAGCGTAAGCCTCTCCCAGGATGGAATCATTTTGCTTAGATCTGCAAATGCATCTATGATGTATATCAAGAATCCGTAGAATGGCAGGTCCATTTTGATGGATATTTCACCTTCCATGGATCCGAGCAAGAGTGGTCCTCATCACTCCAACAAAGTGATGTCATACCAAGAGCATTCCGGCTAAAATTCCGTACACAAATAATATTGTAGAGTATGAGGCACTCATTTTTGGTCTCAAGCTAGCTATTACTTGGAACATCCAACAACTAAGAGTCATTGGAGACTCTCAACTTATCATTAAACAGGTTAATGATGAGTACAAAGTTAAATATGAGAAACTTGTTCCATATAAAAAGATGGTTGAAACCTTGAAGGAATATTTCACACAGGTCATATTTGAGCAAAAACCAAGGTCACACAATAGATCCACGGATGATATGGCTACTATTGGGTCTCTGTTACACATTCCCCTTAGGAAAGTAAGATGCCTTTCTTCATAGAGCATTTACAAGTGCCAGCATATGATATGCCAGAGTCGTGTTTAGCATGTGAAGTTGTTGGTCCCTTATCCCCTTGGTATGATCCAATCTTTTAATACCTACAAGATGGCACTTTTCCACCAAACATCACTCATTCTGAAAAGAAATCCCTTATCCACCACATAGCCCATTATACCCTCCTAGGAGGCACCCTTTATCGTCATGGCTACGATGGGAATCTACTTCGTTGTTTGGATGTTGTTGATTCTATCCACGTTATTAAGGAAGTACATGGTGGTATTTGTGGAGCACACACCAATGACATAGTCTTAGCTAAGAAGCTATTAAGAGTAGGTTATTATTGGCCTACCATGGAATCAGATTGCTGCAACTTTGCAAAGAAGTGTGAACTATGCCAAAAATATGGAAACTTGATACACACACCAGCACAAGCCTTATAGCCTATTGCAACGCCTTGCCATTCCTAAATGGGGCCTAGATCTCATAGGAAGCTCCATCATTCTTCTTCAAATGGTCATACTCACATCATCACTACCACCAAATATTTTACCAAATGGGTAGAGGTTGTCCTCTTACCTATATAACATGTGCACAAATTTCAAAATTCATCATGAACCATCTCATATTCCATTATGGGATCCCTTCAAAGACATTTTCACCGATAATGGTAAATCTTTCAAAAACAAAATGGTTAAAACCTTATGTCAACGCTTCCATATTCAACTCAAGTGGTCAACCCCTATTACCCCCAAGGTAATGGATAGACAAAAGCCACTAATAAAACCCTCAGACGGATTATGGAGAAAATGGTCAAGAAACCGGTCAGTAATTGGCACCTACAAATACATGATGCCCTCTAGGCCTATTGTAGTTCCATCCGCACTTCTACTGGTTTGACCCCATATTCACTCATCTATGGAATTGAATCCATCATACCTCTAGAAGTGGAGCTTCCTTCCCTAATAATATCTCTCAAAGAACATCTTGATAAAGATGAGGACTACAGATTCGCTACTCGGCAGAGTTAGAATTATTAGATGAAAAGCATATTAGAGCGCTCAATCACCTAAAATTCTATCAGAACAAAGTGTCCAGGATACAACAAATGCATCATTCATCGGGAATTTGATGTAGGAGATCTAGTTCTAAAATAAAATCAGAAGAACACCATCAAAGACAGAGAAAAGAAAGGTAAGTTTGAGGCTAACTCACTAGGTCCTTATGTAGTAATTACAAAATATGGATTAGAAGCCTATGATCTTGCATATTCGAGACGGTGAAGAGCTTCCAGAACCTATGAACACCATGCACCTCAAGTGGTTCTACGCTTAAGCATGACGAGAATATCAGATAAGAACTAAAAAATAGAAAAACAAAGAAAAATAAGTAAAAATGGAAAATTGAGAAAAACAATAAAGAAAAAGCGGGATGTCCACATGTGAAAACCACACAATTGTGGCACAAAGGGGGCAGTCTTTGAGTGAAAACCAGTTTTGGCACTCAACGAAGATTCACCAAGCACAATTTACTCTTACTTCCGGACGGGTAATCGCTCACCACTTTCTAGATATGACTACCTTTGCTAGGTCTAGGAACCCTACTAAAGCTACCTTTGTCGTACAGTGATCTCGGCTCATTTCTCTTATATCTACATGAAGGACATTACATTCGTATACCCCATATAACACTAAGAGCACCTACACATTATCATCTTCTTGTATATACATGCATGGCATTCGCTTTTGTATATTCCCACATCACGTCAAGTGGGGCATCCACACTTCTTTGTTCTTATACATTGCTTTGAACATAACCTTAGAAAATTAAAAAAAAAACATTTGGAAAAAGGATACACAAAAACCTAAATTTCCCTTTTCAAGGATAAAGCTACATTCATTTCACAACGTTATCTCAGGGAAACCTAGACAACAATGAAAACCGTAGCCTTGAAATTTTATCTTTCGAGATAACCCAAAACATTAGAAAATATATCAATGTTGTCCAACAAAAACAAAGTAGTATTTAGGTTTCTTTTAGTTGTTGGTTTGTATAGTCTTGATGTACTTAGCCTATTGAATTGTTTGTTCTTTGAATGGTTCATTCGCTTACCTTATATTGAATTTTTTTATTTCATTGTGTATTGCATTACATTCATTTAGGAACTCTCATACTTGTAAACTTATATTGTAGGTTTCTTTGTTTGTTGTGTGCATCTATTAGAATTCATCTTACTTGCTTAGATCGGATATCACTTTAATCTCTTGCTAGCATTTGTGTGTGTTCGTTTAGTTGTATTTTGTTGTGATGTTTGTATGTGTATATTTGTTTAGTTTAATTAACTTTTACTTGTGTGTTTTGCAGCATGTTGTTTGTTATCACATCTATCATCTATCATTTCATCACATTTCTAACATCATTCACTACATCATATATACAAAAATGCTAAGTATTACATCATGCATGTATGCTAAGCTAATCATCACATATCGTATCATCAATGGGGCAAGAGGGGTTGCGCATAATCACAAATCTATCCCCCCACACCAATATCATCTAGTATCATCCCAAGTGCTAGAATAAGAACTCGATTCATCTCATAAATCTGAAAACATGTGGTGTTATCTCGTAGATACATCATCAATATGAAAGTATGAAACATACACATCTCTACGTCTAAGGTATGTCACATACATAAAGGAAAGAGAAATCATACATCATAATTAATGCTCATACAAAGCATAAACAGATAGTATATCAAAATGTCCATATAATACATGTATAATTGTCCAATTCAGTGCTCAAAATGTACATCACCAAGACAATATGCCATCTAAAAGGGGCATGCATCACAAATAATCAAGCCTTCATCAAGAGGCGTCATCAAAATAATGGTACATACAACTATACATCAAAATACAAGCCTTCATAAGAGGTATGTATACAATACATCGATACAAAAGGAGAAGTAAAGAGCTCAACCACAACTCTCACCTCGTCAAGGCTCCCGGGTCCATGACCTGGTGGATGAAAGAGAGGTGGTTGTGATGGACCAAAGACTAGGGGTACCACCCTATCATCTGCAAGTTGTTGTCCGGTTGGCTTCAATGGGTTCTTTGAACCGATCTAATGAATGGCCTCGATCGTCGTGACCTGAGCCTGTCGTACTCACATCTAACTACTCAAAAGGAACAACTTGCTACTCTACCGAGACTACCCTGAAGTAGGCAATCCTATAGTATAAGGCCTCGCCATTGAATCTCATAGCGTCACGTATCGGTGTAGACACTAAAATTAGGTCACACTCCCTTTCGTCCCTCAACATATAAGTACCCTTTTTTACATTTACCTAGCCATGACCCCTTCACCCCACTAATATTAATTTAATTAAATTAATGCTTTAACCCCACTATATTTATTATTTAAATAATATCTACACATATAGTTCACTTAGACACCTCACCAAGCTAACTCAACCTAAGACCTATTCTTAGCAAGTTCCCATAACTAACTAAGACTTACCCAAACCCTAAAAATCAATGCCTACATTCCCTCTAACCACATTCTTGCATGCTCACAAGAGGTTCTGAGTCTAATCCATGGGAGAATGACACGAGATCCAGAAATTAGGAGGATCTCCATAGTTTAGTAAACCTAGGAAATCCTACCTTGGCCGACGCGTCTGTTACCCCTAATCGTCACCACTAGTTTAAGCCGGACCACCGTTAGTTACCCCTTTTAACCCAAAACAACCTTATTCTCAAGGTTGGAACTTGGAAGTTGGAAGTTGGAAGCAAGAAATTTGACAAGCAAGAACACATCTCAAAGAGATAACGCATCTTCAGAGAGCCAATTCCAATGCAAAAACTCACATCCAAGGAAGGAGATTGAGCATCTTCTCCTACACAGCCATCCTAGCCATGATCTGATCTATCCAAGCAAAGAGGAGTGTGCATGCAGCCCATGCAAAAGATTTTCTTTAGTTGGTGATCACTTGCAGCCTTTAAACCCATCATCAGCACCTCCATCCTTCACACACAGACCTTCAGGAATGAAATCCAAGTAAGTATAATGTCATACTTCTCTGGTTTATTTCATTTCATCATTATTTTATCACCCATTGTTTATCTTGCTCCCTATTGACCTTATCCAACATTTTCACCTCCATATACTCATTAAAACCTTGCAAAATCCTACTCCAGGTCACCCAATACCTCATCCCGACTAACCAAAATCCCTTGTGTAATCACACCGAACCACCATCACAACCACCCGCCCATTTTCCGCTGACTTTCAATCACTTACCAATCACATTTCATCCACACCTTCCTACACCGTTATGCATGGAAGGGTTTTGGTTTTGGCTTTTATGAGCAAGGCCGCCATATCGTTATTCCATGTACCACCCACAAACATAATGACCATAGTGGTATCGGCTTCCCCGAACCTCCTACCAAATAGCCCACATTGAACTCATTCTAGACCCTAGCCCTTCTCTAACTTCATCACTAGCCTCACCGACGAGTCGATGGATCCTAAATCTATCCCTCCTAACTTTTTTTTTTTCATAAACACCATTTCCTTAGGGTCTTTGACTTATCAACACAAAGGCGAGGCCCCTTCCACTCTTCCATTCCTGTATCCTGAGATGATCGACGATGACACACCTACCATTAACATCGCTTTAATGTTAGGATGATGAATTGCATACTCACCTACCTTCTTCATGCGAGAAGACTCATATATTCATTGGTCATTACCCTCTAAGACGCAAACCATGTTGAATGAATCGACTATCAAGATCAACATTCATACTCAGGATGACCCGCACATCCTAAAGATCGACAATCTTTAGATGCTTTCAAATAGAAGCCATCACTTCTTTTCTCCGAGATCATAACCACGCTTTCGCTTGGTCTTATGCAAACATGCCTAGTATTGACCCCACCATAGTGGTCCATAATATCATAACCATTCCCGATGCCAAACCTATCAAATAAAAGCTAAGGAAAATGCACCCTCGCATTGCTCTTCTCGTCAAAGAAGAACTTCAGTGCCTTCTTTCTGTTTCCTTCATCTTACCCATTGATTATCCTCGTTGGATTTCTAACATTGTCCCTATTACTAAAGCAACAGGGGACTCCGCATTTGCACAGACTTCCGTGACCTCAACCTCACCTAGCCTAAAAGATGACTTTCCCTTTCCTGATATTGATCAACTGGTTGACCTCACCACTGGTCACGAGATGCTCTCACTCATGGATGGTTTCTCGGGTTATAACCAAATTTTTCTTTCCCGAAAGATCAACACAAGACCGCATTCATTACCCCTTAGGGAACCTTTTGCTATCGATTCATGCCTTTTGGCCTTAAAAACATTGGTGCTACATATCAGCGTGCTATGACTTACATCTTCCATGATATCATGCATCACATATTGGAAGATTACGTGGATGATCTCTTGGCCAAATCTAAACATCACGCTTTGAGCACCTCGCCGTCCTCGAAACCATATTTGACCACCTCATTAAATATTACGTCCACCTTCACCTAAAAAGTGCATCTTCATGGTTCTCTCAAGAAAACTCCTAGGATTTATTGTTTCCCTCCGTGGTATAGAAGTTGACCCTGCTAAAGTCAAGGCCATTCTGGAAATGCCTCCACCCACTAACCTTAAACAACTCCGTAGCCTGCAAGGTAAATTGCAGTCCATTCGTCGTTTCATTTCACAATTATCTGATCGGTGTCAACCATTTCATCATCTACTTAGGAAGGATGTCTCCTTTAAATGGGATGATGACTATCATAAAGATTTTGAGGCCCTAAAATAATACCTTCTCCAACCACTGTACTCATTCCACCTAAAGGCGATTAACATTTTTACCTATACATATCAGCTACCGATCATTCCTTGGGAGCCATGCTTGCTCATCACGATGAACAACACAGGGAGCAGGTAGTTTATTACATAAGCCATACTCTTTTGGACTATGAAACCCGATACAACCATCTAGAAAAGCTTTGCTTAGCCTTAGTTTTCGTTGCCACCAAACTCCACCATTACCTACTCAACCACAAAACCTATGTTATGACCAACACCGATCCTTTACACTTCATGTACGCCAAACCTTATCAAAATTAGTGTGTTGTGCAATGGCTTATGCTTTTAGCTGATCTTGACCTTGAATTCATTCACCAAAATTCCATTAAGGGCTAGGCTATCACCAACCAACTAGCTGATGCACCTATTTTTGGGGACCAACCCTCTAATTTTGACTTTCCCGATGAATCCATTGCTACCCTTTCCCTGGACGAACCCCCTTACCAAATGACATTGTTCTTCGACGGTTCTAAGTGTTAGCGTGGGGGTGGGGCTGGTGTTATCCTCGTTCCTCTAGATGGAGAACCCATGCCTTTTTCTTTCAAACTAGACTTTGAATGCACCAACAATATTACCGAGTACGAAGCGCTCATACTAGGTCTCTAGGCCACCTATGCCCTAGATGTCAAATCAATCCACATCTTTGGTGATTCACAATTGGCGTAAGCCAAGTCAATGGTATGTACCAATGTCGTAACAAAATACTTCAAAAGTATAAACATCATGTAGACATACTTTTGACCACCTTTGATCATCACACACCTTCAAACCATCCCACATTCAACCAACAAATTTACGAGATACCATACTTAGCTTCCTAAATACCCGTTTTCCCTGCCAATTCCAAAATATTTGTCACCATACAATGCCTCCATTCACCTTCTTATATACCTCATGATGTTTACTCAATCGAAATGACACCCCTGACCCGAGTGACCTTTGGTATAAACAATACTCCACTACCTTTCCCTCTCCATCTTACCTCCTGATCTCACCCGTAATGACAACGCGCCTTCCTTAAAAAGGTCCCCGTTCATCATCCTGGGGAACTCCTCTATAAGCATGGCTTTGATGGTATTATCTTACGATGCCTCACAAGTTCTGAAATTCCTTATACCATTAAGGAGGTTCATGATGGCATATGTGGAGGTCACTTTAGTGGCCTTGTTGTTGCTAAGCGTATTCTTCACCTAGGCTATTATTGGCCGACCCTTAACCATGATTGTTGCGACTATGTCAAATGTTGTGTGAAATTTCAACAACATTCCAACCTTCATCATACACCCAATCATGCCTTATAGGTCGCTCGTGACCTTTGGCCCTTCTCTCAATGGGGTTTGGATCTTGTTAGAGAAATCAATCCTCATTCTTCCTAATGCCATCAATGGATCATAACTGCTACCGAATACTACACAAAATTGGTGGAAGCCATACCACTCATCTCCACGAAAGCTGAGAAAATATGTGAGTTTATTAACCATCACATCATTTTCTACTTTGGTGTCCCTCATCGCCTCATCACTGACAATGGAAAACAATTCAAAAACAAAACACTGCAAAAAACTTTATGATGCCTTCTGGCATTCACAGTTTCTCATCACCTTATTACCCGCAAACCAATGGCCAAGCCGAGTCCACTAACAAAACCCTCAACAAAAATCTCATGAAAGTGGTTGATAACATCTTTGGGAAGGATTGGCATACGCACATTCATTTTTCCTTATGGGCATACCACACTAGTATTTGCACTTCCACTGTGGCCACACCCTTTTCGCTAGTCTATGGTACATAGGTTGTTCTACCTCTCGAAGTTCATATCCCTTCACTCCTCATTTCTCTCCATGACATGCTTACTGATGATGACTTTCATTAGGACCGCTTAGCACAACTAGAGTTATTAGACGAACGTCGTCTTAACGCTCTGGATCACCTTCAAGTTTACCAACAACGTATCAAACATGCTTATGACAAACGTGTTCATGAATGAACCTTCCAAGTCGGTGACCTTGTCTTGAAAGAAAATCAACACGTAACCAAAGTAGAAAAAAGTAAACGGGAAAATTCACTCCTAATTGGCTTAGACCATACATCGTAACTCATACCTATGGATCGGGTGCTTATCGTTTGTCCTCACTTGAGGGTAAACCCGAACCTGAACCCCTTAACGCATTACATCTTCGACCATTCTATTGTTGACTCGTTGTCCTACCTCACCCTTTGTATCTTTACAGGATCATCCCTTGAGCACTATCCACTCCATACACCTCCCTAACGATTAAACAAGAATCATGTGAGTACCCGTCACTTGTTATCTTCTCTTGAATATGTGTACCATGGCACTGCACATAGCATGATTCTCATGGATACTTTTCGTCTACCTTTAGATGAGATCCCATGGTCGTTCCACCTTGCCTTTTGAACAAGAGTCATATCCTTCACCTTGGTCTTGTCCATGATTTCAAAGACCTCCAATGGGACCAAACTCCTTGAGTCAAACTTCTAATAAAAAGATGACTCCCTCAAAAGGACATCTTCCTCTCAACCAAATTGCTACTATAAATAGACTACTCCCTCGAAGGATAGTTATGTGAAGCTTTCGGAAAAGAAAAAAAAATGAGAAAACCCAAAGCTTCCCACATCGATCAACTTCACGAAGACCTCAAGGAGTACCATATTATTTATCCCATATAGAATTCCCGCATCGATTAGTCTATCAAAACAAAAACCTTTTTAGTCATGGACTTGCCCATTGTGACCTCGAACCTCTTGCCCAAAAGACCTATCACTCAAAACATATAAAATTAACTACCTTTCACCCACCTTACCATTTCCACTCTCATTTCCTAAATCACCTCAAGGGACATCTTGGAATTTCGACATTTGGTGATCCTGTGACTACTTTCACCATAGAATAGTTAATCGTGCAATGCCTTTCGGATCTTGTGTTCATCACCCCCTTCAAGGTATGATCTACTCGGTATGATCCTACCTAATCAGGTGGCTTTATCGCCCCCCTCTTATCTTTTAACCATCTTTGTTTACATTTTGATTACCTTATATAGGACTTGGTCCTCGAACACTAACCTTTGGGGTAATCCTCCCTTTCGCTATAATCGCCTTCACTTACAACATTTTACCTATAATCTACCCACACCTATTAAACCTAAACCCACTACATGCCCACAAACCTACCAACTCATTCTCATATTCTTCCCAAACCCCCCCTTTTTTTAAAACCCTCCCATATGTCCCTTTTTCCCCACCTCAATGACCTACACTACACCAAAACCCCTACCCACCCCACTATCCAATTTCCTACCCTCCCCTCTTTTTGGCCCGTTATTTTCCCTCCTTACATGTAACTTTTTCCCCCCACAAAATACAAACACCCACATTAATGTATGTATTAGAATAGGATGTTGTTAAGTATAATTAGTAGTAAGCCCGATAGAAGATAACGGTGCCGCCACAAGACGTGTCGCCAATAATGTGGAGTACGGTAATAAATAAAGTACAATAGGAATGTTGTAAAAAGTAAATATTTGTCGTAAGTGGTCCGTAATGTTAAAATGTCAAAGTTTGGGTAATTAGAGAAGTAGGGTCTACATGATTAGGAATTAGAAATATTATATTGGTAATAAGGACAAGGAGTGAGGTCATAAATATTTTGTGTATTTTATTTGTAAAAAGTCTAAAAATGTGGAACCCATGTAAATGATAAGGTTTATGATTCGTCAGAGGATTTCTTATCCTATCTTAGAGATAAGATGGATAAGCCCGGAAGTTCTATAAATAGAGGCCACCCCCTCATTTAGCATAGAAAAAGTAGTGAGAAATATCAGAGGAAGTGTGCAAGGAAGCCATCGCTTAAAGGTGTGTCAAGAAGCCATTAAGAGGTGTAATTGTAAAGTTTCTCCCATAGTCTTGTGAAAGGCAAGTGAAGTCAATAACACTAAGTACCTCATGGGTGAGATTGTAATAATTTCATGTTAATATTATAATTTACTTTGATATTTCAGATTTGTCATCATTCCGTCTTATCATAGTCGATGGTATTCTTGTGTTATGTTGTTGTTTTGTTTCCGTATTACATCCACCAAACTAAAGGTCAGGCATTAGTAAATAATCATAAAGACGAGGAGTTCCCGGTGAAGAATTATCATAGTGCCGATTGGTGATGACATTTTGGTTCCGCTTGCCGACCATTCCTCGTTGGTGGATTTTCTTCGAGAGATATTCCCACTTAGTCAAAAATCAATCGAGGGTAACCTTGTTTTTACCAGTGCATAGTAGCTTACCATGGTAAAGTCATTTTTACCGTGAATAGTAGTTACCATGGTAAAGTCATTTTTGCCGAATAGTATTTACCACAAGAAAGTCACTTTTTACCGTGAATAGTATTTACCGCAAAGAATTCACTTTTACCGTGAATAGTGTTTACCACAAAACCGAATAGTGTTTACCACAAGAAAGCAAGTCAAGTTTTACCATAGTTTACCGTGGTCATTTCTATTTTACCGTAGAAAGGTGTAAAGTCACTTTCTAGTATAGTGATTCCAATTATTTGTGCACATAAGTCTTGTTGATCAGATTTGGGTCGGTATTTCACTATGGTTACTTTTGAAAATGGGAAAGATTCCTGCTTTTTCAGCTCAATCTAATGAAGATGCTTCTTCTTTCATTCAAGAGTTTAAACGATCTTGTATTTGAATGGCCTTATAAGAAGGGAACAATGGACTGAATTTTTCCTACCTTTTGGATGGTTCAAAGACTTAGGTGGTTCAAACACTAGGTGATAATGTGAAAATTCATGGGATTTATTAACCGAAAGTTTTCTTGAAGAATTTGGTGAACAACAAATATGCAGATCTCATGATCGAGATCACAAAGCTATCCCAAGGAGAGAAGGAGAAGATAAGGGATTATCATGCTCGTGTTCTGTGAGCTAAGGAGGAAGCTCGATGCCCGATCCTAAGGAAGGATTAGCGGATGGGTCGATGAATGGCGTGGATAATCTCCTCTCGTAAGCACTTCATTCTTGGGATGAAGCCGAGATCGACAACGAGTGAAGTATGACCGCCTACCTACCATCAACAAGCAAAGGAGATCAAAGAAGGCAAGAAGAAAGCATGGAAGAGGAGCCCAAAGAAATTGTTGCTAAAGTAGAGCCTACACCAAAGACCTTTGGTCCGTAATCCACAACCACTCCCGGTGAGCACAAATATTTCTCCTAGTACATCTACCGAGTATGAAGATCTCGCTCAAAAGATGGGTCATTAACTATTAATCTTCTTCAAGGAAAGGAATTTAGTTCTCAGGAGGAGATAGAGGTCCAAAAAGAAATATTTCTGAAGTCAGTTGTTATGGTTGTTATAAAAGGGTCATTATAAGTATAATTGTCCAGATAGAGCTTCTACATCTGGTAAAGGAGATAATGATAAAGGAAAAGCACCTGTGAATTCTTTTTGATGTAGTAGATAAGAGCAGAAATAATGAAGTAGATGTGTTTGTAGAATAAAAAGAAAGAAAGAAAAAGATAATCAAGATGGAAATGATCCTAAGAAGATGAAAGAAGAAACTAGTAAGAAACATAGGAGAAGAAAGTTGGGTGTGCAGGATTTTCTGATTTCACAGGGGCAAGGACCATACTCCATCTTGGAAGATCTGTCCAAAAGGCCTGCAAATATTACATATGGTCAACTCTTGCTATGTCTTCTCTCGAGAAGAGGCGGAGTCATGCGAGGTGGACTCAATGCTCGACGAAGGAAGGAGGTCGAGGTCCCTGCTTTCGGGAGGCAGAGGCAGATCCCTATGCTCCACAAGCCGAGGTATTATGTAATGGTATTTCAATTCATGATGTCTTAGTTGATGGAGGTGCTGCAGTTAATGTAATGACCGAGTCTCAGAATGAATATGTTGGGTTTAAAATTGATCGCCCTTCAACACTTATGTTAAGGTCATTAAATAAGGGAAAACTAAACCAAAGGTGTAGTTTCAAATGTGGCAATATCTCGTTATGGGTGTCAGATGTGTGGTAGACTTTCAGTGATGAAAATGGTACTCACAAGCATACCCAATGTCACTGGAAGACCATGGCTAAGGAGAGTTCATGCAAGAAACTACCGGAATGAAGGTTTCATGACACTTGGACGTGGTAGAGAGAGGGTGAAGATAAACGTGATCCTCGACATCATAAGGCGTAACTCGTGGATTCAAGTGATGAAACTGATGATCGACATCCTCTCGATTACTCTAGTACCAAAGAAGTGGACACCAAGATGAAGAAAGTGAGGTTGATGTTTCAAATATGGATATCCTTCCAGTCACACCAACTCATGACCCCATAAAATTATCTGAAGAAGAAGTTGATGATCGTCTCCAACAAATAAAGATTGGTGATGCTGTGATGGAGAGTGAGAAGGAATCCTACCTCCAACTTTTTCAAGGTACATACACCTATTCACTTTTGATTACAAGGAACTCCGTCAAGTAAGTTGGGTAGAACATTCTATTGAGCTGGTAGATGGTGCTAAGCCCATAAAGCAAATGCCATATAGAATGAATCCTAATTTTTCCAAGACTGTAAAAGAAGAAATAGATAAGTTGCTTGATGCAGGATTCATATTTGCTGTGGAGAATTCAGAATGGGTTTCTCCCATTGTGATCTCAATAAAAAGAATGGGAAGCTACGATTTGTGTTGATTACAGAAGCTCAATAAGGCAACAAAGAAGGATCATTACCCTCTTCCATTTTCGATCGATCTTGACGAAGTAATGCTGCCAGAGTGCTATAGTTTTGCTGATGGATATAAAGCTGCTACAACCAAGTTCGTATAAAGCAGAGAAAGATCACCAAGACCACGCTCACCACTCCTTGGGGAACGCTTGCTTATAGAGTTATGCCTTTGGGTCAGTGTAATGCTCCAAAGAACATTCCAAATACGCTTGATGAATAGGGTGTTCAACCCTACATCGGGACCTTCATCGAGTATTTCTCGATGATTTTTGCATCTATGGGAGCAAGTCGACCACCACCGCACGAGATGGAGACAACATTTCAAAGGTTAGATGAAGCACAAGCCTCACTAAACCCTACAAAGTGTGTCTTTGGATGTTCTAAAGGTGTTTTGTTAGGGCATGTCAGATCCAGAGATGGTATTGCACCGATCCCGATAAAGTTTCAAAATCAAAGATTTACCATTTCCTATGAATAAGTAAGTCGAGATCATTTTTAGGCCATGTGGGTTACTATAGAAGGTTCATCAAGAATTTCTCAAAGATCGCATGATACCACTAACCCAGCTTCTTGAAGAAGGATGTTACTTATGAACCAGAAATAAGGCGCATGAAGCTTTTGACAATCAAGGAAGCCCCGTGTCTTCACCTGCTTTTGAAGAATCCAGATTGAGCAAGCCATTCATCAGTGTACACCGATGCCTCGATGCAAAAGACTAGGAAGTACTTTGAGCCAAAAGGATGAAAATGGGAATGAACATCCAATTTACTTTGGGAGCGCATAAATGAGCAAAGGCTGAGGTAAATTATACCAGTAATCAAAAAGAGGCTCGCTATCATTTTTGTCAGAAGAAGTTTAGAAATTACTTGCTAGGGCAAAAATTTCTAGTCAGAATGCATCATCGTGCTCTAAAATATATTGTCAAATAAGCCTAACCCATCGTGAGGATAAAGCAAGATGGATAATTTTGCTACAAGAATTTGAATTTGATATTATAGATAGGCCAGAAAGAAGCATGTCAATGCAGATGCACTCTCTCGAGCCTATGATGGTTTAGGATCATCTTGTGATGATGATGATTTCCCGATGCAAAGATTGTTATCCTCGACACAATCCCTAGTGAATACATAGATATTTGGAATTATCCGAATGAATTCAAGTTTCCTGATGGTGCCAATGCAAAGACTAAGAGAAAGATTACTCAAGCCACCGTCCATATTCTATTCTCGCATGGAGTATTATTTCGAATAGACCTCGATGGACAAGACAAGAGGGCAAATGGACGTGATCAAGGGAAGGAACTCGCTAGAAGAATTCCACAATGGTACATGTGGAGGGCACTTCTCCTGACAACTTACAAGAAGAAGGATCTTGATGCAGTTATCACCGCCCACTCTTTTTAAAGATTGTTATAATTATTGTAAGACATGTGATATTTGTCAAACACATGGTAACCGTAAGACTTCATCACCCATTATGTCCTATTCTTCCACTTGGTCCCTTTCAAAAGTGGGGAATAGACATCAGAGGTCCACTTCCAACTACATCACGCCAAAATAAGTATATCAGTAGTTGCCACACATTATTTAACCAAGTGGGTCAAGCTAGGCCATCAAAACAACTTCCCATGGATGAAGTGGCAAGGTTCATATATGAACGCATTGTCACCAGATTTGGTTGTCCATTAGAAATCAGTAATGATCAAGGAAGCCACTTCATTAATGAGGTGGTAGAAGCCCTAGTCAATAAGTTTTCTATTAAGCACAGAAGGCAACAACATACAAGCCAAGCACAAATGGACAAAGTGGAACGAACAAATTTTGTGTCAGGTCAAATTCTAGCAAAAGATGCAAATTCGTACAGTACATAAATGGGATAAAAGGATTCATGCAAAGATTGTGGGCATATAGGGCAACATCAAAGTCAGCAACAGATACTCCCCATTTCAAATGGGCCTATGGCATTGATCCAGCTTCTTCCTATTGAGTTTGATATTCCCACCGTGAGAGTTATGAAAATGAAAGGATGGATGAAAGTGATTCAAGAAAAGAAAGGTCGGTACATCTTCATTTGCTAGAGGAAATGAGGAAATAGCAAAGGATACAAGCCATAAGAAGAAAATGAAGCAGAAGGAATACTTTGATCAAAAGATCCGATGGTCTCCATTTCATGTGAATGACTTGGTTCTAGTATATGATTCCGTATACAAAAAAAGAAGACAGAAAAAATTTCTTCCAAAATGGATGGGGCCCTACAAAATAAAGAAATTGTGCATGAAAATGGTACGCACTGACCGGAGGAATCGATGGCACTCCCATTACGAAATGGGTCAACCACGACAAGTCAAGATTTTCCAAGCACTGTAATAGTCTACTCCGAGGACTGAGTAGAAGCTAGAAGGGGGAAGATGTCGACACTAAAATTTTCCTCCATAATTTCTATTTCATTAATGTATGTATTAGGAATAGGATGTTGTTAAGTATAATTAGTAGTAGCGTCCGATAGAAGATAACGGCACGCCAAGATGGTGCCGCCAATAATGTGGAGTACGGTAATAAATAAAGTACAATAGAATGTTGTAAAAAGTAAATATTTGTCGTAAGTGGTCCGAATGTTAAAATGTCAAAGTTTGGGTAATTAGAGAAGTAGGGTCTACATGATTAGGAATTAGAAATATTATATTGGTAATAAGGACAAGGAGTGAGGTCATAAATATTTTGTGTATTTTATTTGTAAAAAGTCTAAAAATGTGGAACCCATGTAAAATGATAAGGTTTATCTTATCTTAAAAGATAAGCTTACATGTACAGATAAGAGTTAAGGTATGGAATATGATTCGTCAGAGTGGATTTCTTATCCTATCTTAGAGATAAGATGGATAAGCCCGAAGTTCTATAAATAGAGAGGCCACCCCCCTCATTTAGCATAGAAAGAAGTAGTGAGAAATATCAGAGAAGTGTGCAAGGAAGCCATCATGCTTAAAGGTGTGTCAAGAAGCCATTAAGAGGTGTAATTGTAAAGTTTCTCCCATAGTCTTGAAAGGCAAGTGAAGTCAATAACACTCAAGTACCTCATGGGTGAGATTGTAACAATTTCATGTTAATATTATAATTTACTTTGATATTTCAGATTTGTCATCATTCTGCCTTATCATAGTCGATGGTATTCTTGTGTTATGTTGTTGTTTTGTTTCCGTGATTACATCCACCAAACTTTTTCTCTCTTTTTTGTCCTTTCTTCACTTCGTAATTCACAAACGGTCTCATGCCCTATCTAACCATCATCATTTTTCCTATACCAATGTCGCTTATCCATGGCCACCATCTGGCCACCCTTAACAACACATTGCCCCTACTTTGCCATTTTACCCGACCCTTTACCTTGCTCCTTCACCCCATCCACCCTTTACCCAACCCATAACCTTACCTTTCCTAACCTCATCCTTTACTACCTCCATTTTTCCTCCTTTGGGGACTCATTATTTTACCCCTACCTTAGCCTTACCCGTGTCGTGACCTAGATATTTGGACTGACCATCACCAAAGACCTTTGACCTCATGTGTTCATTATACCTTGTGGCACTTTATCTGTGTTGATTGACCCAATGACCTTACCTAGCAGTATTATCGCGTGACCGCTTATCCCGACCCCTACCTTTGGTGTACCGAACATACCTAAACGTTCTTGCACCTAACCTATGTTGTGTTTCCGACCTTATCCTATACCTTGGATATCGATTCACTTGTACCTTTTTTCGATAAACCTATCGACCTTAGACGATGTAGAGTTTGCCTCTTTTAACCCGGTAGCGTGCTACAGTTTATACGTGTGTGTGTATTTGACTATTGCTACCTTTGACCCTAACCCATTACCTAGATCGCCCGAGTAGACCTTTCACCCCTTTTTCCCTGTCCCACTTGCCTTTTCTTCACATTTACCTTTTATCAAACCACTCACCGCTTGACTGCTTGCCTCGCTCGCCCTCCGGTTTGAGGGGATCACCTTCACCCTCACATGGGGCAACCACATCTTATTTTTGTTAGTGTCGCTTCCCAATACAAGCTACACAACAAAAAGGGGCAAAATGTAGACACTAAAATTAGGTCACACTCCCCTTTTGTTCCTCGACATATAAGCACCCTTTATTACATTTACCTAGCCATGACCCCTTCACCCCACTAATATTAATTTAATTAATTTAATTAAATTAATGCTTTATCCTCACTATAATTATTATTTAAATATCTTATTTAAATAATATCTACACATATAGTTCACTTAGACACCTCACCAAGCTAACTCAACCTAAGACCTATTCTTAGCAAGTTCCCATAACTAACTAAGACTTACCCAAACCCTAAAAATCAATGCCTACATTCCCTCTAACCACATTCCCACATGCTCACAAGAGGTCAGCAAGTCTAATCCGTGGGAGTACAACACAAGATTCAAGGAAATTAGGAGGATCTCCTTAGTTTAGTAAACCTAAGAAATCCCGCTGACCGATGTCAATTACCCTAACCGTCACTGTATAAGCCCGACCACCGTCTTACCCCCTTTAACCCAAAACAACCTTATTCTCAAGGTCGGAACTTGGAAGCAAGAAATTTGACGAGAAAAAAACACATCTCGTAGAGATAACACATATTCGTAGAGCCAATTCCAACGAAAACTCACATCCAAGGAAGGAGATTGAGCATCTTCTCCCACATGCCCCATCCCAATCATGATCCGATCTATCCAAGCAAAGAGGAGTGTGCATGCAGCCCATGCGCAGCTTTTCTTTAGTTGGTGATCACTTGCAGCCTTCAAACCCATCATCAAGACTCCATCCTTCACACATGTATATTCTGTGAACAAAATATAAGTACAACCTCATACTTTTCTAGTTATTTCATTTCATCATCATTTTATCATCCATTATCTATCTCCCTATTGACCTTCTCCAACATTTTCACCTCCATAGACTCTTTAAAACCTCACAAAATCCGACTCCATTCACCCAATACCTCATCCCAACAAACCAAAATCCTTTGTGCAATCAAAAAGGAGACCAAAACCCCGCTCATGTGACATTTCTAAATTTCACAATAACCAAGACCGGTTATACCTAACCACCGTCACCACCCTGACCGACACCGGTCTCTGTGTTTGCCCACACAGCCTTAAACAAAGACCTACCCACCTAATTTTACCTCACCCTCACTCACCTGTGACCTACTCGAGACCTTTATCGACCTTCGTAACCTGTAACCAATCATTTGACCTTTGATTCTATTTTAGCTTAGCTTTGTTAGATTAGATCTATTTTCTTATTGTGTTTTTAAGTGAGATACCTAAATCATTTTAAAATAACAATAGGATTTACTTTGTTTACAACATTAATTTGTTTAAAATAGTGGACTGATAGCCATCTAGAAGTATCATACTTCCCGGATCTAGCTTACGCTAGTTTCACTGCCCATATTGTTTAATTCCTTCTAGTGGTCTTGTTTTCATTACAGGTAGTTCCTCCTAGCCAAAAGGAAGCTCTCATGATCAGTTTTGGATTCGAACTCATACGCGTGTAATAACCCATCAACTCGACATTTGAACAGTATTCCTCCTACACTCGTTACCATGTCCATTTCATCAACACTTCAAAGAAACAATCTAAGAAAAAGGTGAAACAATCGATCAAGATCCCCGTATGATAACTACCGTAAGGTGGCATCTCACTCACCTATCAACCTACCACTATCACTCCTAACACCTGCCTAAAAGTAGCGGCCTCTCGATATCTATCTGCAGTAATAACCTACACCTCGGCTCATGCCTGATCTCTATGTATAATGTAGCCCTATGATGTGCCTAGGCATGGTCCCTCCGAGCAATAACCATCTTGCACTGAGTCTGAGACTAATGTAAAAGGCTCAATATATGAGCCCCCTATGCGGCCATCTCACTAATCTAACTCTACCATATGGTATTATCACTACCCTGGGTGGCCTGTGCTCTAGCATGATCTCTCTCCACTGTCAAAATCTTCACCCGATCATGTGTCTCGATCTCTCTCTATTATGAGGGCATATACTGTATGCATTGGCTGCATCTCTCTCTCCAAACACCATGTAACTACACAACAATCATTGCGTCAGAATCGCTGTTGTTGAAGCCAACTGTCCACCATCACCACCACCCTCTGAAGCATGAGGTGGCGGGACCTCAAGCTCTGGAAGTACCCTCTTTGAGAGGGGTGTATATCCCCATTGGAATGCCTACTAGGGGCAACTCTCACGCCAACTACCTTAAACACTGTCTTGGCCTAGGCCCGGGGTCCCCGTCCCCTGTGGCTCTGAATGTTGACCCTATCCCCGCCCGACATACCGGTATGCATTGGGCCCGCCGTCATCATCATCATCATCATCACTATCCTCACCACTGATGACCCCACCCTCACCACCATTAGGAGGCCTCACTAGAGGAGCTTCACATGCGGCGCGTTATACGCCGCCCTGGAAATAGTCAAATAGCATGGAAGCACACCATGGTACCATGGTGCATACTTAGGTGTAGTACCCGGATCTCTAATTTGTCTCAAATGGCCGGCACCCACATAAGAGTAGTACCACCTATTGAAACTCGGCCAATGCTCTATCATGGGTTATCTGCATGGACCCATATCAAAGTACTCTCGGTCCCTACGAGCGTACCACCTATCTGGCCCAGCACACATCCTGCACGCCAAACTACCTCCTGCACCAATCCACCCCGTATAACTCCCGCATATAGCTACAATCGCCTAATATAAAATGCTCCACTGTGATAGTACTAAGCTCTAAACCTTCCTCGCCACTTTGGAAATGTATGTACAACCTCCAAACCATGGAATCCTATCAGAACTCATCAAGCTCGCGGTGATAATGATAGGCATCCCCATATATGGCCACACATCGTCCCCCTCGTTAGGACTCCAACCATCGTAGATGGCTCCTCAGGAGCCCTAACTCTCAAAACACCTAAGGGGTGACAAATGACAATGTGGTCCCATGCCCAAATATGAAGCAAGTGAGTTGGTCCGACTGCCTTCCGACGGTAGTAGGTAATCAAGTGAAGGTCCCAGATAGATGCGCCAAAATACACCGACCCCCAGCAGTGGGTCACTCCTCTACCAAACCACGTATCACTCCCATGGAGGCCGAGTGGAAATGAAGCACCATTCTTGTTAAGGAATAAAACTCCACTGACGAAGGCCATCATATAGACCACTACTCGGTCTAGCTCTATATCATCAATGCACCGTGATAACCTAATGGTCATCCCACGCCGTGGTATCGTCTGATGCCAAACACTCTACAATATATCATCAATATCAGCCCAAATGGATCGTAGACTGGATGAGCTGACCCTGAATCAGGACCCACATAATGCACCACACGTCCTCTAGAGTAATAGTAATCTCCTTGGTCGGGAGCCAAAAGCACTGACTCTCATTGTGCCATCACTCTGCTATAGTTGTCAGAAGGCCATGATCCAATGTAATCTGCGGCATCTCAGCCACATGAGTCAATCTCGTAACATATAGGAGGTCAGTCTCGGGTCGCTATACGTCATTGTCAAATCGGGCCTCTATCACTACTAACCGACCATATCACTCACGAGTCTGGAGAACAGGTAGTATACGCTACAAAATCAACACAAGTATCAAGCACTTACTTACTTCTATCTATTTTTCTAAGGAAAAATGCTTCTTCAATCATCTAACTTACTAATTATTCTTTTCTTCTAAACTAATCTAGTCTATATTCTTCTATACTTAGCTATTTTACTAGCAAGTTGTTTTTCCCCCTTTCTTCTAGTGCTACTTACCTCTTTTGGCACATGCGCTGTCCTTTTAGCGCATATGCACCCTTACCAATGCATACACACCCCCTCAATCTTCTCTCCATTCACCAAAGGCCACACAGTAACACATACGCACTAGTGTAATGCCTATGTGCCTACCTTGGTATGTGTGTGCACGTGCACATACTCGCCCGCCTCACTCTACATGGACGCGCCCCCAACACCTACGCCCCTAGTTTGATGCGCGCGCATCCACTAATTTCCCCCGATGGGTGCGCGTGCACGTATCCACTTTTCGACGGATGCACGTATGTGCACATGTCATTTTTTACGCATACGCATATGCATGCACGCACCCATCAAACCAACGTATACGCCTACGTGCATACATCAAATTCGACCCTACCTACCCTAAAACCCTAAAAATGCATTAAATGCGTAATTAACTAGAAGGGATAGACCACTCACATAGGGTCCATTCGTTGGGTCCCGCATGAACTCTCGGGGGATGCGATCTCGCATGTCTCCTCTTGCTCAAGATTCTCGCCATCTTACTCCATGGTCATCGCTTCTCGCTCACGGTAAAACTCGGTCGAAATGAATTGGTCGTGATTGATTTACTGACCCCTGTGGTTATATTAACCCACCGTGATGCCCCTGGGGCATGTTTTCTCTATCATGATTGTTCTAACCTTCTTCTATCCACCGTGATAAATATTTTTGTATTAAAATAATTATTTTTGCTAATTTTTCGTACATATCAAGGGGCACTTTGTGCCACCACCGCAAATACTTCTTCACACTTCGAAATAAGTTACAAACCTTTTGTGCACCTTTTCCCAGCTTTTCCTCTATTTCTCATCTATTTTCCCCGTCTTGATAAATATTTATTAGTTTAGTTTAAAGAGATTATTCTCGACCTATCTTTCTTCTTGTGGGAATATATTCTAGCTCTCAAATGACCTCAACTTCCCGCTATCACCCTCACGCGTGCTTTTAGAAGATATTTTATCTTTTAAAATTCTTCCCACCGATCAAAAAATCTACAAAAAATAAAATAAAATTGTAAAACCATTTAAAAACCAAAAAAATGAAATACTTTGGAAATAGATTAAAATAGGGTAAACCGTTCATCTACGGCTGAAATTTGTGTCTATCGCATGGCACTCATCCCATATCTTACTTATGTGTTTAACTATATTTTGAAACAATGACTCATGAATCATCTAAATCTTCAATCACCTACATAAGCTATGCTTTACTTACTTCATCTGCACTGGGGGCACTTACGCTGTTCTTGGTATTGTTTTCGCATGCACATTGCTTTTTCACCGACCCAAGTGTCCTCCATCTTTTCCTCAGATTATACACATTGCTTGGGGCATCATTATTCACCCTTTTTGTTTATCAGAACATTTGGGAATACATCTTGATAACAAAATATTTGTGCAACTATCTTGAACGTTGTTAGTTTAAGCATGTGTGATTGTACTTATTTCCCTGTTAGGTGATATTGTTTATTTCTCGTATTGCATTGCATTCATGTATGTTGCATGGATTTGGTCATTTTTAGCACAAGATGGTTGTTTATATCTTGGCTTTTCATGTCATTTTACGCTTTTGTCACATGCTCACATTTTAATAAGGACCGATGAGGAGGATTCTAAGCATTATGATGATTATATATTGATAGCAATTGATTTGTGGATAGCTCAATATCCCTCTTTCTTCTTGTTTCTCATCTTCTCTGGCACTTTTCTTTCTATTGCTCTCTTTTTTTGATTGCCGATCGAGTTTCTTTGTCACCCCATCGATGCTCGAGGGGGCATCCTTCATCCTTCATCCTATTAATTTTTCTTCTACCCCTTTAAAAATTTCTACTCGTTTATGTTTGTCTACTTTCTTTGAAGTGATGTGGCTTACATCACCCCAAAGAGGGGAAATGTAGACACCCATAGTTTGATCAATGCACTATTATTCTTAATATTGCACTAACTATTCTTCCCTTGCAAATTTACGACACCTCGTCAGTTATATCTATCTAACTCCCCTCTTACGACACTTTGTTGGTCGTATTTCCTCTTGTAAACTAATTAAATATGTTATAATAACCTCTTCTTGGCTAATATTCTCTTCTCTACCACCTCTATTAGCTCCCTAGAGTATCAATCCACTTCGTTGGATTGATTAAGTCTTTTAGAAGCCTTTCAGAAACCTAATTTCTCTCTAAATAGGATTAATTATCCTCTAAACACGGTTAATTAAATATTAACCATGGTCAATCTCTTCTAAACACAGTCAAACCTCACTTTGACTTGCTAAAAGTGATTTTCTAACTTTTACATTTGTCCCACATGCACCCAAATCTCCCATTTTCCCAAATGGAAAACTATAAATAGGGCTAGACCCCCTTCATCATTTTTAGAATTCTCTCTTCTTTCTAAAGACAGATTATAGTATTTTGTTTAGGCTTTATATTGTAGTTCATTTTCTTCCATTAAGCTATTAGCATTTGATTTTGTATTTTATAACACAAATATGGAGTGAAAGGGAAGAACCATTGGCCTCAATCCATTAATGGGGAGATCTCTTTCTCTTAAACACAAAATGAATGCTTAGATCCTCTTAGGTTCATTATTTCAAGCTTTCAAAGAATAGAGGTTAGTGTCATTTGCTTAGTTTGCTTGTTTACTTCAAATTAATGTACGAAAAGAAGAAACCCTTGCTCATTTCTTATCAGATGGTCCATTGATCAGCTTGTTCAAAGCCTTTGGGGTTTCTTTAGATATTCTTACCCCAATTCCATGGATTTTACAAATTTTCATTGAACACAAAGAAGATGACTTCCATTCGACTGACCCTTTCCATCGCTGCCGCTAATAGATGGGAAGTCCACCAGATGGACGTTAAGAGTGCCTTCCTTCATGGGGACCTAGAGGAAGAGATCTACATGGAACAACCTTTGGGTTATGTCCATGATCCATCCCTCATTTACAAGTTAAAGAAGTCTCTCTATGGCCTTAAACAAGCCCCTCAGATTGGTATGCCAAGATGGACTCTTTTTTACTTGCATCAGGGTTCACTCGGTGTCACTCTAACCCAAATGTGTATATTCTATGGCAGGATGACTCCATGCTTATTCTTGTTCTCTATGTTGATGACTTGTTGATCACAGGTAGCTCTTCCTCTATCATTGATTCTGTGAAGATCTCCTTGGCCAACAAGTTCTCCATGTCTGACTTAGGATTACTTCATTACTTTCTTGGGATCCAGATTTCACAATCTGACTCGGAATTATGATCTCACAACCTAAGTACTCTCTTGATTTTCTTGCTCGGTTTCACATGTCCGATCTGAGTCCTCACCTACTCCTTTCCTTTACGGGGTAAAGTTTTTTTCGATTGCTCTTCCCCCTTGGTTGACGATACACTTTATCGACAATTGGTGGGGAGCTTGATCTACCTTACTCACACTTGGCCAGATCTATCGTATGTTGTTGGGATCATGTCCAGATTTATGTAGGAGCCTCATGAGATGCATTTAAAAGTAGTAAAGTGGATCCTTCACTATGTTCGTGGCACTCACACAAATGGAATTCATTACTTAGGAGGGACTGGGATTGACTTGGTTGGATTTACCGACTGATTGGGCCGGTGATCTAGATCATCAGAAGTCTACCTCAGGCTATAGTTTCACTCTTGGTTCATGTCCCGCACAGCTGGTCTAGCAAGAAGTGGAACGCCATTGCCATATCATCGAAATGTAAGTAAAGTATAGAGGGCGATTAATGTTGCCACAAAAGTTGTTTGCTTACACAGGTATATTGTGAGTTTTGCATCCACTTTCGTGAACCTACCATTATCTACCGTGACAACATGAGCACTATCTCGATTTGTAGAAATCTAGTTTAACGTCGTGAACGAAGCACATTAAGATTCACATGCATTTCATATGGGAAATGATATGTGAAAACATCATCGACATACAATATGTTCGGATAGTTGATCGGGTTGCGAGACATATTCACCAAGACCTTCACTTTGAGGTGAAATTTCTTCACTTATAGTCTCTTGTTGGGATGAGGTCATTGGAGCTGCTCATCTTCTTCAAGCTATATAGTCCTCCTTCTCCTCTTCTTCTTTCTAAAAAGATGTTGTTTGTATATGGGCACCTTATCATGCCTTTAGTTTTGGGCCCCATTAACACATCTTTCTTAGTTATCTAGGGGAGTCTTCTTTTTTGTTCTGGCTTACCATGACCTCTTCCTCGGCTTCGATGAAAGGGGGTGTTGGTGTGTGTGACCTGCCTAGTCATCATCCACATGACATCTTTGAGTCATCTTACCTCATGAGAGTCATAGGTCTTAGGGAGTCAAATGAAAAGTGTCAGATTCTATCATAGAATTTGTCATTGTCATTTGTGTTAGTGCATCATAGGAGTTACATTCCTTATTTGGAATTATAACTCCTCCTTTAGTGGCGTCATATGCGTCAGTCACATCATATGCGTCAGTGGCGTCATAGGAGTTACTTTCCTTATTTAGGCATGGGGGTTACATAGCACCCCTATTTGTACTTCCTTTTTCAATCTATGAGAATGAGCAAGTTTGTTTTCTTATTTGCATATTCTTTCCATTGTTCAAATCTTGCTTATTGTGTTGGAGCTACAATGTTACCATCGGAGTCAACTTCATTGTGGTGCATTATTTCGATATCAGTTCTCGCATATCCCTCTTTCAATTTCTCCTTCCATGTTCTTGGATTTATAAATGTTGGCACAAGTATATCTCCCCATTGAAATGGAAAATTACATCCCTACCTTATGCCATTTATTTTTAATTTTGTGATAATCCAACAATTGATGAACCAACTCTAGTATGGACACCTTGGCAACTTATGTGGAGCACTTAAGAATCATGGTACCCTAATATAAGTGAAAGTTGGTAATAGTAGATAAATTCCTCTGCATTCTCATACCTCTCTGAAAGCCTTGTCTGAAATCCTACGATTATAAAAGTCTTTATCAAAATCATACAAGATAACAAATAAAGAAAGCATTGTTAACTCTTCTTAAATGCTTGATTCCTTCTTCCATGGTGAGTTGAGAATAGAATTCGTATATCTACGAAGTATTTCTATCACCTTTCGATTCAACCCCTTATATTCCCTCATCGCAGTTGCTGCATAGACAAGATAGGAAATCATAAAAAGTTCTTTGAGGTTAGTACATTCTCTAAGTGAAAACATATCGAGCTACTAATGTGCTCGCCCTCACCGAATAAACTCCTTGTTCTTCTTAATAGTGGCAATGTAAAGAAACATCCATTCTTGAAAAATCTCTCATCAAGCAAGACTCAAACCTTACTCAACATAACAATGATATCATTTACTTCTTGGATGAATTCCAAGTGAGGAAGTGTTTGTTGGAGCTCAAAATTACACCCTAGATATGATCAATGAGGACCATGAATTATGAGGCAACATGGGATTGTTTCTCACTTGGGACACTCGGGGAATTGAGATAGACCTCCAAGAAGGTCGGTTCCTAAACCTATCCTAATCCTAACACTACTCCTAATACTAAAATCAAATATTAATCTAAACATGCCAAGGGACCAGGGATAGAAGGCAATGTAGAAAGGGGGAAATCCTAAGCTTAGAAGGGTGGATTTAGCACCCGCAGAGAAAGAGGTCGATCACTCTCCATGAATGTAATAGAAGAGGGAAAATGTGGGATAAAGGGTAGATGAATGCACCACAAACAAGAACCACGCAAGTTTTTATTTCTTCACATGAACAACACATGAAATGGAGCCTACAAGTAAGGAGAACACACAACATGCCAAGAAATACAAACAGAGAGGCAAGGAAAAATAAAACGCAAGACTAGGGCAGAGAGATAGCCATGAAATCTGATTTTATTGCTTAAGGAATGCGTAGTCAATTACACTCATGGAAGGAGATGAAAATATATTGCAGAGATGAAGTGCAAGGTCTGCAACCTATGGGAATTCACCCACCATTTTGGCATGTTGTCATTACAACAAAGAGGGATCCATTTTAATGAGCAAAGCTCTTGCATTTATAGAAAAAGAAGGAGAGAAGAAGAAGAGAGAGAAGAGGGAAATTGGATTTCAAATCCAACCACCAATAACCAATTTCATTAAATCTTCGAATAAAACTGGGTGTCTCTAGTTTTTCCACTACAACAAGCCATTTCATTGATTTGAGAAAAGATAGGCACCCATACTATATTAAATGTTGATATTTGTGCCACCTAGAAATGTAACCTTTTCATGCTTGATAAGTCTTCATATTTTCCATAGATCAATCCTCACTAAATCCATTGCATAGAGGATGACAAGGCCTTTCCATCGATATAAAGTTTGCAAAAATGGATCATCGTATCGAAAGATATGGCCATTTTAGTCTCCCTAGAAAACTGTTGTTTTCCTTTGGTCTGTGGCTTTCTCCTTCCCATCTCACAATAATTTTGACTTCTACAGTCCTTCTTCTTATGTGGTGTGATATTACCTACCTCTCTTCTTCATTCCGTGACCTCCATTACAAGCTGATGCGCTTTCATGTCAACATCCACAGACTTTTGCTTCATGTATCACGCTTACTTCTTTAGTGCGGTTTGTTTTCTTCATCCCGCAGCTCTGCTAGCTCCTCTATGCTGACCCATAGCTTCATCCATGATAGTGTGACTTTGATATAACATCCGCAGATTTATTTCGCTTTATCCGTGACTTTCCTAAAGCCTCCGTGACATGCTAAAATGTTTCAACTATTTCCTTACTTTGGCAAAGCTTATCTCCTTAGTCGCGGTTTTGATTTACTTTTTGACTTGCTCCAATTCATCATGGCCTTTGTTCCACTCATCGTGTAATCCAAGTTGTCCTATTTTTGTAAGGTGCAAAAATAGACAACAATGTCTTAGAAATTTGGGTCCGACACCCTTAGCTTTAGCTAGATAGCTCTTGATCACGATCTTTGCAAGCAAACTTCATCCTCGTCCTCCCAATGTTCAATTACAGACTCAAGGGAAATTGTAGCATACTCCTCTACATCGGGAAGTTTAAATAAGTCTTTAAAAAAGTCACTGTCTAATCTGATTATGGCATTACCGTCATCGTCCCTTAGAGTTTGAGTAGCTTTGTCAAAATGGACAAATGTTATTAGGACAAATTTTGGACACCGAATGGATGCGAGAAAGGTAATAGAAAAATGAATCCGTTGTTATAGATAGATTGCATCTAGGATTCTTATTGGGAGCCTTCAATATTTTCCGTAAGTCGGCCATGTCTATGTGCCCAAGATCAGTATCCCCAATATTATCTACATCCGAAGATAGACATGTGAGGAGATACTCCCAGATAAGTATACTTCATTTTTCCTTTCCTTTTGAAGAAGAAGTAAAATTGGTCCTCAAGAATCTGGATTTGGAAGCTCGAATCCTGTGAAAACCTCCTAAGCTTCTAAAAATTCAAATTCCAAAAGTTCAAAAGCTATGTCTTGGGAGATATTCGAACTCCGAAATTATTGAGTGTCCGAAAGGATAGACTTCAAATCCAAGGTAAAAATATCCAAACCCAAAGATCAAAAAAGCCCAAAAGTTCATACCTCAAAACCCAAAACTGAAAGAATTCCAAAGACAAATGGTTCTCAATTCCAAGTCGACGAGTTCTAAAACCCAAAAACAATAACTTTGAAACTCCAAAAAGGATACTTCTGAAATTCCAAAAAGGATACTCCTAAAATTTCAAAAGGATACTCCTAAAATCTTATGCACTTTAACCCTCAAGATTTGATGGATCCTGAAAAAGCCAAACTTCATAGCTTGAAAGATGAACTCCAAGGAAGAGAAATCTAATGCATGCAAGATATGAATTTGTTGAGTATAACCCATTTTGCCTAGCCCAAGGAAATTTGATAATGAGCCAAACACAATGGCAATAAATAGGATGGGATACTAACAAGATGACAATAGAGAGAAAGGAAACTAATAAAAAATAGGGAAAGTAAAAAAAAAAATCCCAAATGTTTCAACCAATCCCAAAAATGAACAAAAGCACAAAAATTACCTTAAAAGATGCTTTGCAAAGTACACTTGGATTTTCGTAAAAAATAAGGGCGTCAAAGTAACTTGTCAGGAAAATAATAGTTAAAATTTGGGATTTATAATTTTATATAGGTAAACCAAAAAATTTAATGCCCCAAGCCAACACGTGTGAGGTAGTTGAACCATTAATGTTACTTTGATTTTCACGCGCAACCGTTTAACCTTTTGGCTTCTTATCAAAGTCCAAAACACGAAAACCCAAAATTTTGAAAGTTTAGAACTTTGGACTTTCGAGACTTTGGAACCTTTGGGTCAAAAACCAAAAAAATCCAATCAAAACCACCGAAACCTAAAAACACGAAGTTCAAATTTTGAAACTTCGGTCTTTCGGCTTTAGGGACTTCCTTGAAATATTTTCACAAGAAAAACCTCTGAATATCCTAATCTAAGAACCTTAGAAGTCCAAAATTCAGACTTGGGGTTTGAAACTTTTCGAGAGATTTTGAAGATAAAACCAAACTAGAAAATTGAAATGCAATTTGAAATGGTAAGGCAAAATATCTAAGGTAATTTTTTTGGAAAAGAAGGGCATAAAATTTGTAAAAAAACTTAACAGTTCTTCCATTAAGGATAACCTACAAGGTTAACAAAATCAAAATGGATTGGTCATCTACAACCATTCCAAAAAGGGAGAAATGAAGAAGTTGCTATCGGTGAGAAAGATGAAGTACATGGTACGAAAATCCACTGACCGAATGGTTAACATTCTATGTTAGGATAACAGACTAGGTAACTATTTCTTCACTTCAAAAAGAGATGAGAATTTTCCACTTCTCACAAAGGAGGAAGAAGATCAAATATTTACAATGGAGTTCGATGGTAGTAATTCCAGGTGCAAGGTCCGGAGTGGGTGTCATGTTGACTTCTCCTTCAGTGAATTTTACTCATTCATGTACAAGTTGTAGTTTGACAACATGAATAACATGACGGGTACAAAGCTCTTCCCTTAGGTATGGGCATAACAGAGGATATGGAAATCAAAAGTTGAAATCCCAGGGATGCTTTGAGGTAATAGTGAAGCGGTGAAAGACTGAGAAACAAGTAAAGAATCCAAGACTTCAACACTATAGAAACAAAGTGTGGGATTGTGTGGAATCTTTGTATGCTTTTTTTATTCAAGCATTCCACGAGAGAAAAATTAAAATGCAGAGATTCTCTCATAGTCTCGGTCTCTCTAGTAAATCCTCATCCATCTTTTGGGAAGGATAAAGTAATGAGAAAAAGGTGTTTAGGCCAGCGTACCTAACAACATGAATCATTGGCGGTGTATTCAATGATGATAAGTAACTCCTTGCCTTCTTATAAAAAAGGATAACTTCAATAATCTCTTCTTTGAAGGAAGTGAGAATCCACACAAGGAAGCAATAGCAAAGAGGATAAAGAAGGAATTGAAGGCATTAATGAAGAAGGAGTGATCAAACTAAAAGGAAACAAGATCCCTAAAGGCCTAGTCTCTCTAGAAGACCTCTTTGATAAGCACGATAGATTCATTCAAGAGAAGGTGAAGCAATCTTCCTTGAGCTGATTTTGAGAAAGAAAACATCGACACCCCAAAGAACCCAAGAATGGTCAACATTGGAAAGTGTTGTTCACCTGAAGAAAAGAGAAGGTTTGTGTTGTTGCTCAAGAAATATTCAGATGTTTTGGCCTATTCTTATGATGAGCTTAAATCCTTCCAACCAAAGGAAATGCACCATTCAATTCCCTTGAAGTCGATGCCAAGCCGTTCATAGAAAAGCGAGGCCATACAACCTAAAGATAACAGACACCATTAAAGAGGAAGTGATGAAAATGCTCAATGCAAGGATCATTTTTCCCATCCATCATTCCACGTGGGTGGCGAACATTGTACCAGTATGGAAGAAGAATGGCGAGATAAGGATATGTGTGGACTTCCACAATTTGAATCAAGCTTCCTAAAGGATAATTACCCTCCCCATCATGGATCACATTTTGCAGGATAGTCACCAGGATCTGAAATGCTCTCCTTTCTTGATGGATTCTCAGGGTACAATCAAATTAAGGTGGCGGAGGAGGATCACACCAAGACAGCTTTCACAACACCATGGGGCACTTTTGTATACAATAGAATGCCTTTTGGTCTAATCAATACTGAAGCTACATTTTAGAGGGTTATGGATCTTACCTTGAGTTTTTGAAGCATTACATTGTCATATACCTGGATGATCTTACCATCTTCTCAAATAAGAGAGGAGACCACTTGCATCACTTGGAACAGGTGCTCATGAGGTGTAGGAAGCATGGCATATCTTTGAATCCAAAAATGCATATTCAGGGTCACAGAAGGTAAGCTATTGGGGCACATTGTAAACAAGCACGGTGTGCACATTGATCTGAAAGAGTGAGATCCATTCAAGCACTATCCCTTCCCACAAGTAATAAGGGAGTTCATTCCTTCTTCAAAAGGTAAAATTTCTTTGATGCTTTCTTTTAGAGTTCATAGAATTGACGAAGCATATTACAACCATGATGAAACCTTTAAAAATCTTCAAATGGAATTGTTGGTGCAAATCAAGCAAGGCACTTCGATGTTGATCGACTTCTAGTTTGACATTTTGGACATCCAAGGTAATTGCAGAACATTGAATATTTTCCCCAAGTGTGGGACTTGTAAAAATGGGAAAAGAATCTCCAGATTAGAGGTTGGTTCCTCAACTCCTCTGATCAGGTATATTACTTGCAAGTTACAGAGGGTTTGAATTCAAGATCCTACTCTAAATTCCAAAGGGGACAGAGATAGAGAATGCAAAAACTGAAACTAATGCTAATAAGGTGATGCACCAAAGGAGTGGTGAGCATTTTTGCTTCTGTAGATTGACACAAATCATAGAAATGCAACAAAACTCCATGCACAAACTAATAAAATGTAATGGAAGGTTAGAAATGAATCAAACAACACAAATAGAGGATTAAAACTCATTCACAGAGCCTGCATTGTCATTTTAACATCAAAAACACTTGCATTACAACATCTGAGAGGCAAAAATAGGTTGCAGTCTTGGAAGAGGTCTGATTTTTCCACAAAATCACTTTCAAGGTGAAAGAGGGAGCCTGCAATACATGAAAAATGTTCAACCACTTCAAAATGAGCCAAATCTAGCTTTTATAGTGCAAGAAACGACCCCAAGAGAGAGAAACATGGGAAAACATGGGAGAGCTTCAACCACCGACCAAAAATGCAATAAAATGGCATGGGCATCCTTACAGGTCCATTCCTACCATTTTCCACCTGTGCTTTGGAGAGAATGCGAACCATTCTTCATTAAAAATGGTGGTTGAAACGTCATTTCTATTCATAACCATGTGCCAAAGATGTTTTTCAATTTTATCTCTCCAAACTCCATCAAAATAAAAATTGACCCTAGAATCTTGTAGAGAATTTCACCACTTTAGTTGATATAAATAATGTGAAAAACTAAGCTCTGGATCGAAAGATATGGCCGTTTGAAAATTTAGGGCAAAACAGGGCCAAAACGGATTGGCGGCGAAAAATTTAAAATTTTCCACTTTTTTGAATTTGGGAAAATTTCCCAAAAACCCCCACTCACTGCACATTCCCGGTGCCATGTGGCGAGATTTGATTAGATCTTTGCCTCAGTACGCTTTCATTTCCCATCCTTTTGGCCATTGGAAAAAAAATTCATTTATCTCCATCGGGCCGATGCTCTGAGGACACGTGGCAAGAGGTGATTCGCCGCTGGGCCCTTTCCTCCCAAATTTTTCATGGTTGTTTGACCATTTTTCTCGACTTGGAAATGTGGCAACACCCCATTGTTCCGCAGTGAGTCTTCCACTACCCTTTTTCCTGCTGCGGGCCTGGCATCAATTTTTTTGTCACTGGACACGTGGCAAGATGTGATTGGTTCGCGTTTGGGGCGGACTTTTCCTTTGAAATTTCTTCAATTTTGCTTTGGGAAAATTTCCCAAATTTCCCCCACCTTCTAGTCCCAGGTGCCATGTGGCGAGCTCTTATTTGATGCGGGCCTTGGGGTGAACATTTCCCTCTGTACAATCCCTTTGGGAAAAATCCCAATCTCCCCGCGCCTCGTCGTTCTCTCCCCCTGTGGACACGTGGCGGGATCTTACTAGTCGGCAGGCTCACGGGCTTTTCCTCTTGAATTTTGTAAAAACACTTTGCCAAATTTTAAAAATCTTCCTCCGTGGTCCGCGGGTCTTGAGACACGTGGCATGAGGCCATTGGATGTGGACCCTGTGGGAAAAATTTGACCTTGCGCCCTCACAAAATATTTCACCAAAATTTTAACTTCACCTCCACGCTTCGCCACTTCCGGGGACTGAGGACACGTGGCACAATGTGGTTGGGCACGGGCCTTTCCCGGATATTTTTCCATAGCGCCAACACTTAGTCATTTTTTCAATTTTTCCCCCTTGGACACATGCTTTGAGATCCGATTCGTCGGTGGGCTGCGAGGCGAAATATTCCTTTTGAAATTTTCCAAACACTTTGTAAAAAATCCAAGTTTTCCTCCAACCCCGCCACTTCCTTCAATACGTGGCACCATATTATCACTACGGGCCTTCCATGGGAAAATTTCCCACAAAAACTTTGCTGCTTTGAGCCATAACTTCAAAAATACATGGAGTTAGGAGGAAAACTTTACCTTTACTGGAAAGCGCAGAAAAGATCTATATCCAATGGTGCCATTTCCGAGAGGTTTTGAGTGCCTAAAAAGAAAAAATTATGACCGAGGCTCAAGAGATGGAAGAATGAAGGAGTTAGCCACAAAATGTGTAAGGGAACATTTTGGATAACAATTTTGGCGACTTCGAGGGGTCATCTCACTGCTTGGATGAAGTTACCAATTGTTCTTGAAGCAATCCATTGGGCACGAGTCATTAAATTCTCTACTTGGTACCCCCATTGACTAGAACACTGCAAGGAGGAAGGTGGAGGGTGGAGCATCATCTGATTGGGGCAAGGCCTGCAACACACATTTCCAGAACAACAAGCCTATGCCAAAGCACTTAGGGAAAGCAAAGCTAATCTACAACAAAACAATGTGCACAAGCACTTGGAGGAATGAAAACCTAAGCTAATATGTACAAGGTGGAGAATTCCCTTTAGTAGCAATGCTTTAGATGGATTCCATTGACTGGAATATGCAGTTCTTCGCCATCCAATGAAGACAATTGGAAAGCATTGTTGTCCTTACACTTTGTGACCATGTATGGGCCACTCCAAATGGCATCAAATTTTGAATACCTTCCCAATTTTTCTCTGTCTACATCCCATTTTAACACTAGATCTCCAACTTGGAAAGATCTATCCTTGGCCTTCCTATCAAAGGTCTTCTTGATCAAAACTTGATCCTTCTCCATTGCTCGGGATGCCTGATTTACGATTTCTCGGAGCTCCATCAATTCTGCATATCTAACCTCCATGGGCTCAAACTCCAAAACTCTAACTATTTCATGAGTTCCAATGTTGGCAACTCAAGTGACATGGGCAAAATTGCCTCTCTTCCATAAACAAGCTTGAATGGGAGTTACCCATAGATCTTTTGGGAGTTATCCTATCATTTATAAGGCTGATTTCAACTTAGTATGTCAAGATCTCTGATTTTCATCAAGAGCCCTCCTAATGATCCTTAACAAATTCTTGTTTTGCAGATTCACTCTTTTTTTATTACCCCCGAGGGTAATAATTTGATGAAGTGCTTAGGTAGATCCCATTCTTGACAGCCCATTCGGTTACCTTGGACCTAATGAATGCCAATGCATTATCCGATATTATTGTAGCAGGTGGTATGCCAAATCTGGTTGATATTCCCTCATAGAAATCTAGGATGCTTAGATTCATTTGCTTCCTTGAGTCTACTTTGCTTGATCCACTTGGTGAAGTAATATGTTGCTGTTAGAATCCATTTGTGCCCTTGGCTTGAATTGGGATTAATGACTCCAATGAAGTCCAAACCCCATTGCATGAATGGCTAGTCAAGCTGAAATTAGATGCAATGGAAGGCAGCTAGCCTCTCCTTACCCATGAAGAATGCACAATTCTTGCACCTCTTGATCCATGCATAAATCACTTGAAAATCTTGGGCCAATAATAGCCGACCCTCATGATCTTTAGAGTTGTCACTCTTAGTACAAAATGACCACCACTAATCCACCATGGAACTCTTCCAACACCCTATGAATCCGATTTGTACCAATGCATCTCAAGCAAAGACTCCATTCACATCCTTTACGAACAAAACACCATCAACAAGGGCATATGGGATAGCACAATCAAGTGTTTTCTTTTGGTCTTGTCCATCTCTGGAGGGCATAGGCTTGGGCTTAGGAAGTGCATTATGTCTTGGGTCCAGTGAAGGAGTGAGGACACCATCATTTTCTTTTGAGTGCTTCCTTTCTCATGGCTATCTTGCAACGCCAAAAACAGACCTCCTTCTCATTGCATGCTTCCTTGTGTTTGTTCAAGACCATCTGCTCACACAATCCTTTTCCTCCGACCAACTAAGTGACTTTGATCTCAATGTCATGCTCCATGACACGAGTAATCCAACCTGCTCTCTTTTCATTCGGATCTCTGTTGAGGAGGAAGTCCTTAACTCCCACATGAGAAACCCGATGGTGGACCTTGTTGTTTGAAACTAGATGCTTGAATTTCTTCAAGCTCATTACGATTCTAAGAACATGCTTCTCAATGAAAGAATATATCACCTCATAGTCCTCCAGGATTTGGGTGAAGAAAGCAATTGGCTGGTCATCATTGTTTTTGCTCTGCTTTGCCAAAATTGCAAATGAAAATAGTATCATCACCCCCAAATGCATAGAGGATGAAATCTTTGGAGAAATCCGAGTTAATGAGAGTTGGGGCTTGAGAGATGGCCTCTTTGATTGCTTCAAAACTTTATTTTCCTTCTATTGTCCATTTGAAAGCCATGCTTTTCTTTAACTTCTTGGTGATAGGCTTGACGAGGGCTGAAAATTTGGGACAAACCTCCAACAAAATTTATCCTCCCAAGAAACTTTGAAGGGCCTTCTTGTGGCTTAAGCAATGGTAGTGCTCTTATGGCTTTAACTCTTTACTGATCAATTGCTTTATTCCTTCTTTGGAGACAATGTGGCCAAGGAGCTTTCCTTCATGGGCTAGAAAAAAAAACACTTTTTAGGATTCAAGGATACTCCAAATCTTACGCACCTTTAGAACACTTGTCTCGAAATGAAAGAGATGGTATGCTTACATTTTTTGAAAAACAAGATATCATTAAGATATATCGCACCATGTTGTTAATCAAATCCTTGAACGCCATGTCCATTGCTCTTTGGAAAGTAGCTCCGGTGTTGGACAACCCAAATGGCATTTTCATGTATACATAAGTTCCCATTTGGTTGTAAAGGCATGTCTTGAAACGAGATCCTCTTCTTTCACCATAATCGATTGTACTGCTGAATAGCCATCGGGTAGTGAAAACCTCTCGAGCCAACAACAACTTGTAAAATCTACTCCATGGAAGGAAGTGGATAATGATCCTTGAGAGATGCTCTATTCAAATCTCTGAAGTCAACACACAATCTAATTTCCCCACTCTTCTTTCTAACTAGAACCAAGTTGGCCACCCAACTAGAATGCTTGATAGGGAATATGATTCTTGACTCTATCAACTTATTCAATTCTTTTCTCATGAGAGGCTCCATGTGTGGATTGACTAGCCTTTGTTTTTTCCTGATGGGTTTAGTACTTGGATCCAATTCAATGGTGTGTTGAGCTAACTTGGGATTGAAACCTTTCAAATCTTCATAGCTCCAGCAAACACATCAAGAAATTCATGACAAAGTTGTATGAACTCATACCTTTCTTGCTTATCATTGTCATCTTACCAATTTGGAGTGATTTACCTTCTTCCACCGGGATGGACACCGAATCTTCTCCTTGACTTGGATGTTTGCTTTCTCCTTCTTAAACTGATTATTAGGATTTAAAATGGACTCCAAAGTAATAAGTCCCTTTGATAGTTTGTTGTTTCTCACCTGTACCACTTGGTCACCATATTCTTTGCTCTAACTTTTCCTAATTTTTAGGCGAGAACTCACCTCTTCTTATAAGAAATGGATGATTTCTTGATCATTTTCAAACACTTGCCAACTTACACATTGTTGTCCTGCATCAAGGCCTTACAATCACATGGATGTTTGGTTGTACCTTGTCTCTTTAGATGCTTTCAACAACATCAAAGGCTGCCCAACTGCTGCAAGCTGTCACAGCCACTTGGTTCTCTTTTCTAGGAATGGATTTGATGCCAAATTCCTCAAAATCTTCAAGAAGGTCCCACCCTATTTTTGTAACACTTGAGCGAGATCATTCTGACAAAGATGCTACCCTTAACCTTGTTGACAATCAACTCACCGTCACCAAAGACTTGCAAGTTCTTTATTCCTCTCTTGATTGACCAATGTAATCCTTGTATCAAGGCTTCATATTCAGCCAGTGTTATTAGAGCATGCAAACTAAAATCTAAAAGCTAAATAATACTTAACTCCTTGAGGTGAAACAAGCATAGCTCCCCACTGCACCTTGTCTACTTCTTGATCCATCAAAAATAAGCGCCATACCTCATTGTCGTCCTTATGGTCTCGGCTTGGTGATCTAAGGGGCTGATTTTCTTCATGCATGCAATAGACCCCTAGCTCGATTCTTCTATTTCTTGATAAGGATCAAAAGAATGCACCTTGTTTGCCCATTCATCAAGAGTCGAATCACAGGATACTTCCAACCTTGGTGTCACTTCATCGCCAGTGCTTAGATAATCCTCTTGATCAAATCTTTGAACATTTTGTATTGATTTGGCTTGGAGTGTAAGGCTCAATGTGAAAATTTGATAGGCTCATCGACACTAAAATTTTCCTCCATAATTTCTATTTCATTAATGTATGTATTAGGAATAGGATGTTGTTAAGTATAATTAGTAGTAGCGTCTGATAGAAGATAACGATGCCGTCGATGCGGTGTCACCAATAATGTGGACTACGGTAATCAAAGTACAATAGGAATGTTGTAAAAAGTAAATATTTGTCGTAAGTGGTCCGGTAATGTTAAAATGTCAAAGTTTGGGTAATTAGAGAAGTAGGGTCTACATGATTAGGAATTAGAAATATTATATTGGTAATAAGGACAAGGAGTGAGGTCATAAATATCTTGTGTATTTTATTTGTAAAAAGTCTAAAAATGTGGAACCCATGTAAAATGATAAGGTTTATCTTATCTTAAGAGATAAGCTTACATGTACGATAAGAGTTAAGGTATGGAATATGATTCGTCGTAGTGGATTTCTTATCCTATCTTAGAGATAGGATGGATAAGCTGGAAGTTCTATAAATAGAGAGCCACCCCCCATTTAGCATAGAAAGAAGTAGTGAGAAATATTGTAGGAAGTGTACGAAGGAAGCCATCGTTAAAGGTGTGTTGAAGAAGCCATCGAGAGGTGTAATTGTAAAGTTTCTCCCATAGTCTTGTTGAAGTATCTCATGGGTGAGATTATAATGATTTCATGTTAATATTATAATTTATTTTGATATTTCAGATTTGTCGTCATTACTGTCTTATCATAGTCAATGGTATTCTTGTGTTCGGTTGTTGTTTTGTTTCAGTTACATCCACCAAACTAAAGGTCACATGTGCATTAGTAAATAATCATAGCACGAGGAGTTCGTGAAGAATTATCATAGTGCTTAGGATTGGTGATGACATTTTGGTTCCGTTCTGGGACCATTCCTCGTTAATGGATTTTACGGAGAGATATTCCCACTTAGTCAAAAATCAATTGGAGGGTAACCTTGTTTTTCTTATCAGGCATACTAGTAGTTACCATGGTAAAGTCATTTTTACCGTGAATAGTAGTTACCATGTTAAAGTCATTTTTGCCATGAATAGTAGTTACCACTGGTAAAGTCCTTTTTCTTGGGAATAGTAATTACAGCAAAGATAAAGTCACTTTTTCTACCGTGAATAGTATTTACCGATAAAGAACTTCACTTTTTACCGTGAATAGTGTTTACCACAAGTAAAGTCGGTTTTACCATGATAAGTCGAGATTTTACCATAGTTTACCGTGGTCATTTCTATAGTGATTCCAATTATTTGTGCACATAAGTCTTGTTGATTGTACTTGTGGGTTAGTATTTCACGGTGGTTACTTTTGAAAATGGGAAAGATTCTTGTTTTTTTCAGCTCATCTAATGAAGATGCTTCTTCTTTCATTCAAGATTTTAAGTGATCTTGTATTTGTAATGGCCTTATAAGAAGGAACAATGGACCTGAATTTTTCCTACCTTTTTGGATGGTTCGGCACTTAGGTGGTTTGAAACACTAGGTGATAATGTGAAAAATTCATGGGATTTATTAACCAAAGTTTTCTTGAAGAATTTGGTGAACAACGAAAAATATGCGAGATCTCATGATCGAGATCACAAAGCTATCCCAAGGAGAGAAGGAGAAGATAAGGGATTATCATGCTCGTGTTCTAGAGCTAAGGAGGAAGCTCGATGCCCATATCCTAAGGAAGGACTAGCGGATGGGTTGATGAATGGCGTGGATAATCTCCTCTCAGTAAGCACTTCATTCTTGGGATGAAGCCGAAGATCAGATAACGAGTGAAGTATGACCGCCCACTACCATTGAACAAGCAAAGGAGATTGCAAGAAGGCAAGAAGAAAGCATGGAAGAGGAGCCCAAAGAAATTGTTGCTAAAGTAGAGCCTACACCAGCACCTTTGGTCAGAATCCACAACCACTCCTTGGTGAGCACAAATATTTCTCCTAGTACATCTACCGAGTATGAAGATCTCGCTCAAAAAGATGGGCGAGTTAACTATTAATCTTCTTGAGGAAAGGAATTTAGTTCTCGGGGAGGAGATAGAGGTCCAAAAAGAAATATTTCTGAAGTTGTATGTTATGGTTGTTATAAAAGGGTCATTATAAGTATAATTGTCAGATAGAAACTTCTACATCAGTGTAAAGGAGATAATGATAAAGGAAAAGCACTGTGAATTCTTTTGATGTAGTAGATAAGAGCGAGAAATAATGAAGTAGATGTGTTTGTAACAAAAAGAAAGAAAGAAAAAGATAATCAAGATGGAAATGATCCTAAGAAGATGAAAGAAGAAACTAATAAGAAACATAGGAGAAGAAAGTTGGGTGTGCGGGGTTTTCGATTTCACAGGGGCAAGGACCATACTCTATCTTGGAAGATCTGTCCAAAAGGCTGCAAATATTACATATGGTCAACTCTTGGCTATGTCTTCGAGAAGAGGTGGGAGTTGCGAGGTGGACTCAATGCTCGAAGAAGGAAGGAGGTTGAGGTCCCTATTTTGGAGGCAGGGCGGATCCCTATGCTCCACAAGCTGAGGTATTATGTAATGGTATTTCAATTCATGATGTCTTAGTTGATAGAGTGCTGCATTAATGTAATGACCGAGTCTGTAATGAATATGTTGGGTTTAAAATTGATCGCCCTTGAACACTTATGTTAAGGTCATTAAATAAGGAAAAACTAAACCGTAGAAGGTGTAGTTTCAAATGTGGCAATATCTATTATGGGTGTTATATGTGTGGTAGACTTTCGGTGATGAAAAATGAATGCTTTATTGCGTACCCAATCTTTGCTGGGAAGACCATGGCTAAGGAGAGTTCATGCAAGAAACTACTGGAATGAAGGTTTCATGACACTTGGACGTGGTAGAGAGAGGGTGAAGATAAACGTGATCCCTCGACATCATAAAGCAGAACCTGTGGATTCAAGTGATGAAACTGATGATTGGACATCCTCTGATTACTCTAGCACCAGTGAAGTGGACACTGAAGATGAAGAAAGTGAGGTTGATGTTTCAGTCATGGATATTCTTCCAGTCACACCAACCCAGGACCCCATAAAATTATCTGAAGAAGAAGTTGATGATCGTCTCCAACAAATAAAGATTGGTGATGCTGTGATGGAGAGTGAGAAGGAATCCTACCTCCAGCTCTTTCGAAGGTACATACACCTATTCACTTTTGATTACAAGGAACTCCATCAAGTAAGTTGGGTAGAACATTGTATTGAGCTAGTAGATGGTCTTAAGCCCATAAAGCAAATGTCATATAGAATGAATCCTAATTTTTCCAAGACGTAAAAGAAGAAATAGATAAGTTGCTTGATGAAGGATTCATATTTCTTTGTGGAGAATTCGAATGGGTTTCTCCCATTGTGATCTCAATAAAAAAGAATGGGAAGCTACGCATTTGTGTTGATTATAGGAAGCTCAATAAGGCAACAAAGAAGGATCATTACCCTCTTCCATTTTCGATCGATCTTGGGCGAAGTAGGCGGCCAAGAGTCTTTATAGTTTCTTTAATGGATATAGCGGCTACAACCAAGTTCGTATAGCGAGAGAAAGATCAGCTAAAGACCACGTTCACCACTCCTTGGGAACGCGTTTGCTTATAGAGTTATGCCTTTTGGGTTGTGTAATGCTCAAGAACATTCCAGCGTTTGATGAATAGGGTGTTCGAACCCTACATTGGGACCTTCATCGAGTATTTTTGGATTATTTTTGCATCTATGGGAGCAAGTTGGACCACTGCACTTGAGATGGAGACACATTTCAAAGGTTAGATGAAGCACAAGCCTCACTAAACCCTACAAAGTGTGTCTTTGGATGTTCTAAAGGCGTTTTGTTAGGGCATGTTGTATCCAGAGATAGTAATTGTACTTGATCCTAATAAAGTTTCAAAAATCAAAGATTTACCATTTCTATTAATAGAAGTAAGTTGAGATCATTTTTAGGCCATGTGGTTACTATAGAAGGTTCCTCAAGAATTTCTCAAAGATTGCATGACCCACTAACCCAAATTCTTGAAGAAGGATGTTACTTATGAACCGGAAATAAGGCGCATGAAGCTTTTGGACAATCTGAAGGAAGCCCTGGTGTCTTCACCTGTTTTGAAGAATCCAGATTGAGGCAAGCCATTCATTGTGTACACTTTGATGCCTCGGATGCGGCTAGGAAGTACTTTGAGCCGAGAAGGATGAAAATGGGAATGAACATCCAATTTACTTTGGAGAGCAGACAAATGAGCAAATCTTGAGGTAAACTATCATGGCTGAAAAAGAGGCTCTGCTATCATTTTCTTTGTAAAGAAGTTTAGAAATTACTTGCTAAGGCAGAAATTTATAGTTGAAGCAGATCATCGAGCTCTCTAAAATATATTGTCAATAAGCCTAACCCATCAGGGAGGATAGCAAGATGGATAATTTTGCTACAAGAATTTGAATTTGATATTATAGATAGGCCAGGAAAGAAGCATGTCAATGCAGATGCACTCTCTCGAGCCTATGATGGTTTAGGATCATCTTGTGATGATGATGATTTCCCCGATGCAACATTGTTATCCCTTGACACAATCCCTAGTGAATACATAGATATTTGGAATTATCTGAATGAATTCAAGTTTCCTGATGGTGCCAATGCAAAGACTAAGAGAAATATTACTCAAGCCAGTCGTCCATATTCTATTCTGCATGTAGCATTGTTTCGAATAGGACACGATGGGCAAGATCAAGAGGGCAAATTGGACGTGATCAAGGAAAGGAGCTGCTAGAAGAATTCCACAATGGTACATGTGGAGGGCACTTCTCACGGACAACTTACGCCAAGAAGGATCTTGGATGCGAGTTATCAACGCCCACTCTTTTTAAAGATTGTTATAATTATTGTAAGACATGTGATATTTATCAAACACATGGTAACCGTAAGACTTCATCGCTCCATTATGTCCTATTCTTCCACTTGGTCCCTTTGAAAAGTGGGGAATAGACATTGTAGGTCCACTTCCAAATACATCACGCCAAAATAAGTATATTGTAGTTGCCACAGATTATTTAACCAAGTGGGTTGAAGCTAGGCCATTGAAGACAACTTTTATGGATGAAGTGGCAAGGTTCATATATGAACGTATTGTCACCGTAGATTTGGTTGCCCATTGAAATTGTAACAGATCAAGGAAGCCACTTCATTAATGAGGTGGTAGAAGCCCTATTCAATAAGTTTTCTATTAAGCACAGGAAGGCAACAACATACAAGCCAAGCACAAATGGACAAGTGGAACGAACAAATTTTGTCTTTGTCAAATTCTAGCAAAAGATGCAGCCTTGCAAAGTACATAAATGGGATAAAAGGATTCATGCAGCATTGTGGGCATATAGGGCAACATCAAAGTCGCAACAGGGATACTCCCCATTTCAGGTTGGCCTATGGCATTGATCCAGCTTCTTCCTATTGAGTTTGATATTCCCACTTTGTGAGAGTTATGAAAAATGAAAGGATGGATGAAAGTGATTCAAAGAAAAGAAAGGTTGGTACATCTTCATTTGCTAGAGGAAATGAGGGAAATAGCAAAATGATACAAGCCATAAGAAGAAAATGAAGCGAGAAGGAATACTTTGATCAAAATATCCGATGGTCTCCATTTCATGTGAATGACTTGGTCCTAGTATATGATTCAGATACGTAAAAAAAGAAGACAAAGAAAATTTCTTCCAAAATGGATGGGGCCCCTCTACAAAATAAAGCAAATTTGTGTGCATGAAAATGGTACGTCTGACTGGAGGAATGGATGGCACTCCCATTACGAAATGGGTCAACCACGACAAGTTGAAGATTTTCCAAGCACTGAGAATAGTCTACTTCGAGGACGGAGTAGAAGCTAGGAAGGGGGAAGATGTCGACACTAAAATTTTCCTCCATAATTTCTATTTCATTAATGTATGTATTAGGAATAGGATGTTGTTAAGTATAATTAGTAGTAGCGTCTGATAGAAGATAACGCACACAAGATGCAGTGTCGCCAATAATGTGGAGTACGGTAGAATAACAAAGTCAATAGGAATGTTGTAAAAAGTAAATATTTGTCGTAAGTGGTCCGGTAATGTTAAAATGTCAAAGTTTGGGTAATTAGAGAAGTAGGGTCTACATGATTAGGAATTAGAAATATTATATTGGTAATAAGGACAATGAGTGAGGTCATAAATATTTTGTGTATTTTATTTGTAAAAAGTCTAAAAATGTGGAACCCATGTAAAATGATAAGGTTTATCTTATCTTAAGAGATAAGCTTACATGTACGAGATAAGATTTAAGGTATGGAATATGATTCGTCGAGTGGATTTCTTATCCTATCTTAGAGATAGGATGGATAATCTGGAAGTTCTATAAATAGAGAGGCCACCCCCATTTAGCATAGAAAGAAGTAGTGAGAAATATTGTAGGAAGTGTGCGAAGGAAGCCATCGAGTTAAAGGTGTGTTGAAGAAGCCATCAAGAGGTGTAATTGTAAAGTTTCTCCCATAGTCTTGTTGAAGTATCTCATGGGTGAGATTATGTGAGCTTTCATGTTAATATTATAATTTATTTTGATATTTCGATTTGTCGTCATTCGTCTTATCATAGTCATGGTATTCTTGTTTTCGGTTGTTGTTTTGTTTCAGATTACATCCACCAAACTAAAGGCATGTGCATTAGTAAATAATCATAGCACGAGGAGTTCCCTATTGGTGAAGAATTATCATAGTGTCGGATTGGTGATGGCAGCTCAGATTTGATTGTGGCTTTAGTTCCATATCTTGTTCAACAACATGTGTGACCAATTAGTAGATAAGGAACCTCCAATCTTGGTTCATGAAATCCTTGACAGACATAGGGCAAAGAGTGGTGGAAGGTCTATTACCGAGACATCTTGCAAAACAACAATGTTGGGGCATGCATGCAATGTAAGACTCAAGTTCTTTATCACTCCAACTATTGTTACTATTGTCCCATCCAATTGCACTACCCCTTTGGATATGACCTCATCATCGAATTCCCAATGATCGGCTATTTGCTTGGGCATTCTTGAACTACTTGCCCCGGAATCAATCATGCCATTGTGTACTAATTGGTTTCCAATGATCAATGAAACATAGAATGGAGGGCTTCAACATTTTACCTTGTTATCCTCCATGATTCCCCTCAGGCTAGGTAGCATTTGTGAGCACCTTCTCTTGCATTTGGACTTGCTGATTTGAAGTTGACCAGTCCTTCATGGTAGCTTGTAACAAATCTCTTTGGCCTGGGATGGATAGTGATTCCCACATTGATATGTTTACATTTGTCTTCTTCATATGATCAATGATGTTGAATGGAGATGAAGCGTCTCTCTACTATCCCTTGGCTTGCACATTCATTCCTTGTATGGGTAGCGTAGCAGCAATCGGGCATTTGAGTTGGCCTAGAGTTGTTTTAGGCAGCCTGCGTGTTCGGAATCGCATTTTGTTTGCCAATAATTTGTGGGATGGTAGGAGGTTATGGATTACTTGGAGCCAATGGTTGTTCTTGACCCAAATTTCTCGTTTTTGACCTTATGTTGGTTTGTAACACTTTGGGAGACTGTTTGATTCATGCCACAAAAATCTTTTGCTGCCAGGTTTTCCAAGTGTTCTATCATTTGGAGTTGATTGTTCTTTGGAATGTTTCTTCTGTTGGTTATTCCCTTGACTACCTTCACCCCCACACCAGAGTTGTCACCATTAATGCTTGATTTAAGGCACCGTTGAAACACATAGACTAGTTGTGAGGTTCATTGCATGGGAAACACCAATCATACTCTTGAGCTATGTTGTTTTGCACTGGCACTATGGCTTTAGAGGCAGATGTAGCATTGGGATTATAGGGCTGAAATGGTCTGTTGGTAGGAGGTCTTGTTTGATTTTTATTTGCAACTAGATTGGGTGGTCTTTGAGGCTAGTATGGCTACCTGTTAGGCTGAGCTTGAGGCTGGAAAGGAGGTCTAAAACCTTGGGCTTGCTACCTCTTGAGTGTAACCAGCTCATTACCTAAATTTTGCAATTGCTTCATGACTTCTTGAAGTTCATTTGAGGCACTAGAAGATGAAGTAGAAGCTTCACTTGAATTCTGATTTCTAGGAGTGGGAATAAGAGCTAAAATAGGAACTTGACTAGTACTTGGGCTCTAAAACTTGGAAACAATGGCATTGGAGGCCTAGGAGCTAGCTTGCCAGAAACTTGAATCAAACAATTTTTAGCTCTAATGGCGATCTTAAGCAACAGGATAGTTGTGCCTCCCATGGATTGAATCAACATAGAAATATCAGAATTTAAAGCTTTAAGGTAATATAGAAAAACACCTTTTGTTGCTAGCCTTACTGCCACTAGAATTCTCTCCCAAGTCATTTGAAACCTGAAGTTGAAGTCAGTCAACTGCTCATTGGGAGCTCTCTTGATGGTTGTCAACTGTTCCAAAAGGGACAAGTTGTCTCCCTTTTCTCCAAACTGCTCATGGAGGGCTATACATAGCTGGTTCCAATTTTGAATAGAACCTGAGGCAAGACTCCTGAACCATTGCAAAGCTTTCCCTTTGAATGAAGATCTAGCATTTTTGACAATGACTCATGACTCATTGATCTCATGGATTGCACAAATATTAGCAATATCCTTAACATGATCACCAGGAGTGGTCTGATTCTCTCCAGTAAAGTATGGAATGTTCTTTAATGCTACAACTGGGATTGGATTTTGTGCATTGAGAGCAAGTGGGCTGCTGCCAGTGAAATTGACATAGGGGTTGTTTGTGCCTTTACGATTGGCCTTAGAACCCTTGTTGATTGAATGAAAGGCCTACCAAGTGGAGGAGTTGATAGAGTTCTGTTTGGTGGAGATGGAGACCTTTGAATTCTCCTCCCTCTTTGCCTTCTTCTTGGAGATAACTACAAATACTAAAACAACACCTATTCTTCTCCAACTCTTGACCTTGTGGTGATTCTTCTCATGAGTTTTGAGTCTGCACTGCTAAAACCAGTTGATTCTTCTTCCTTGGAGTCACCAGATGTGCAATTTAGAGCTCTTTTAAGCAAGAAACTTGCAACAAATGCACATCAACTTGTTGCAATGAAGATGAAGACCTCTAAGGTCCCACCAGTGTGCAAAATTGTTGGTGCAAATCAATCAGTGACACCACTCGGATGTTGATCAGACTTCTAGTTTGACATTTTGGACATCCAGTATGATTACACAACATTGAATCTTTTCCCCAAGTGTGGGACTTGCAAAAATGGGAAAAGAATCTCCAGATTAGAGGTTGGTTCCTCAACTCATCTGATCAGGTATATTACTTGCAAGTTACACAGGGTTTGAATTCAAGATCCTACTCTAAATTCTGAAGGGGACAGAGATAGAGAATGCAAAAACTGAAACTAATGCTAATAAGGTGATGCACCAAAGGAGTGGTGAGAATTTTTTGCTTCTGCAGATTGACACAAATCATAGAAATGCAACAAAACTCCATGCACAAATTGATAAATTGTAATGGAAGGTTAGAAATGAATCAAACAACACAAACAGAGGATTAAAACTCATTCACAGAGCCTGCATTGTCATTTTAACATCAAAAACACTTGCATTACAACATCTGAGAGGCAAAAATAGGTTGCAGTCTTGGAAGAGGTCTGATTTTTCCACAAAATCACTTTTAAGGTGAAAGAGGGAGCTGTAACCATGAAAAATGTTCAACCACTTCAAATGAGCCAAATCGGCTTTTAGTGCAAAAACGACCCCAAGAGAGAGAAACACGGGAAAACATGGGAGAGCTTCAACCACCTCGACAAAAATGTAATAAAATGGCATGGGCATCCTTACAGTCCTTTCCCCGCCATTTTCCACCTGCTGGGAGAGAATGCGAACCATTCTTCATTAAAAATGGTGGTTGAAACGTCATTTCTATTCATGACCACGTGCCAGAGGCGTTTTTCAATTTTATCTCTCCAAAATCCATCAAAATATAAAATTGACCCCAGAATCTTGTAGATAATTTCACCACTTTTTCTGTTGATATAAAGAACGTGAAAACCGAGCTCTGGATCGAAAGATATGGTCGTTTGAAAATTTAGGGCAAAACAAGGCCAAAACGGATTGGCGGGCGAAAAATTTAAAATTTTCCACTTTTTGCATTTGGGAAAATTTCCCAAAAACCCCCGCTCTACCATTCCTAGTGCCACGTGGTAGGATCCAATTGGATGATGGCTCTATACGCTTCATTTTCCACCCTTTTGGCCATTGGAAAAAAATTCATTTATCTCCGCCGGGCCGATGCTCTGAGGACACGTGGCAAGAGGTGATTCACTGCGGGCCTTTTCCTCCCAAATTTTCATGGCATTTTTTGACCATTTTCTGACTTGGACACATGGAAAAACCCCATTGGCTATGGGTTTTCCACTCCCCTTTTTCCCTGTGGGCCTGGCATCAATTTTTACCGCCACCGGACATGTGGCAAGATGTGATTGGTTCGTGTTTGGGGGCAGACTTTTCCTTTTGAAATTTCTTTGATTTTGCTTTGGGAAAATTTCCCAAATTTTCCCCGCCTTCCTGCCAGTCCAGGGCCACATGGAGAGCTCTTATTTTGGACGTGGGCCTTGGTGGTGAACATTTCCCTCTGCGCAATCCCTTTGGGAAAAATTTCAATCTCCCCGCGCCCGCCATTCCTAGTCCCCATGGACACGTGGCGGGATCTTGCTGGTCGGCGGGGCTACGGGCTAGAATTTTCCTCTTGAATTTTGCAAAAACACTTTTCCAAATTTTCAAATCTTCCTCCGTGGTCCGCGGGTCTTGAGACACATGGCATGAGGCCATTGGATGCGGACCTGCGAGCAAAAATTTGACCTTGCGCCCTCGCAAAATATTTCACCAAAATTTTAACTTCACCTCTGCGCTCCACCACTTCCGAGGCCGAGGACACATGGCACAATGTGGTTGGGCGCGGGCCTTTCCTGAGAGATTTTCCATGGCGCCAACACTTAGTCATTTTTTCAATTTTTTCCCCTTGGACACGTGGCGGATCCGATTCGCCGGCGGGCCTGCGGGGCGAAATATTCCCTTTTGAAATTTGCCAAACACTTGGTAAAAATCCAAGTTTTCCTCTGACCCCCGCCACTTCCTTTGACACATGGCACCATATTACTGCTGCGGGCCTTCTAGGGAAAATTTCCCACAAAAACTCCACCGAGCCATAACTTCAAAAATACATGGAGTTAGGAGGAAAAATTTACCTTTCTGGAAAGCTGAGAAAGAGCTCTATCCAATGGTGCCATTTCTAGAGGGTTTTGAGTTCCTAAAAAGCAAAAAAATATGACTGAGGCACAAGAGAGGGAAGAATGAAGGGAGTTAGCCACAAAATGTGCAAGGGGAACATTTTGGATAACAAGAATGATGATGGAAAGGAAGCTTTTGAAGAAATCAAGAAATCCATTGTTAAAGCTTTGGTTCTTGTATCTCCGGACTTGAATAAAGAATTCATCATGTATTGTTATGCATCAGAATACACTCTTTATGTTATTCTTGTCCAAAAGAATAATGAAGGTGTAGAGGCACATATTGCCTTCATGAGTTGCCCATTGAAGAAACATGAGCTAAACTATAGCCAATTGGAGAAGCATGCCTATGTAGTGGTCAAGAATGTAAAAAATCAGGTTTACATACTCAACCCCGACGGTGCAATCAAGTGCATTTTGACACAACATGACCCTGGAGCTAAGAGGGGAAATTGGGTCGCAAAGATTCAAGAGTATGACTTGGAGATTTGACCTTCCAATTTGGTGTGAGGAATGGTTTGTGCATACTAATTGTTGAATATGAGAATATCAATGGTGGGGACGATTGTCTTTGTCCGAGTGTTTCAAGAAAACTACAAGTTCTCTTCGTGAACACCACTGATGAATGGTATACAAATATTTCTTATTATATGGTGAGTGTCCCACTCATCTTGATTCTGAACAAATGAGAAAAATTAAGCTAAGAGCAACAAATTTTATAATATGGAACCACACTCTCTACAAAAGAGGTCTTGATGGATGCTTTCTTAGGTGCGTCGACAAAGAACAACAAGAGAAGTTGTTGAAGGCATATCATGACCAAGCTTGTGGTGGGAATTTCTTGGTAATGGTCACTACACATAAGATCCTTCGGGGAAGATATTATTGGCTTTACCCTCTTCGCAGATGCTCAAGAATGGGTCTCCAAGTGTGAAGCATGTCAAAAATTTGTTGGGAGACCACACTGTAGCAATACCACTCGGAGTCAATTGTCATCAAAGAACCATTCCAGAATGGGGTTTGGACTTCATTGGTGCCTTGAATCCTCATTCAAGTGTGGGACACACCTACGTGCTCACAAAGTGACAAATTATTTCACAAAGTGGGTGGAGGCCATCCTATTCAAGTAGGAAAACAACGAGACAAGTGTGCAACTTCATCAAAGAGAATATCATTGTCTGTTTCAGAGTTCCACAAAAAGATCGTAGTAGAAAATGTTACCTATTTTTATTGAGGAGTTAACGGAGTTCTACTATGGCTATGGGATTTCCTTGTCCCATTCATCATATTACTATCCACAGGGAAATGGTCAAACCGAGTCGAGTAACAAAAAATCATGACCATTTTCCGTGAGCTTGTTGATGAGAACCAGAGGAAATAGCACAAAAACTATATGATGCATTATAGGTAGATAAGATAACTCCGAAGAAATCCATCGATATGTCTCCATCCAACTACTATAAGGAATTGAAGTAAAAATTCCCGAAATGGTCAAGCGAGTCAAGTAACAAAAAAATCATGACCATTGTCCACAAACTTGTGGATGAGAACCATAAGGCCTGCACAAAAGCTCTGACAATGCATTCTAAGTGGATAGGATCACTCCAAAGAAAGCCATCAATATATCATCATTTCGAAACTTCTATATGGAATTGAGCGAGAAATTCCCATTACTGATTGAAATTCCAACTCTCAAATTTCTCCAGGAATAGAAGATGAACAATACAAGGATTCGATTGACAAGAGGATCCTATTTCTTGAGAAGCTGGAGGAGAATAGATTTCGGGTGGTAGATCGTATCAAGGAACATCAATTGAAGGTGAAGAATATTTTTGACAAAAAGGACAAAGCCGAGAGTTCAAAGTTGGAGACCTCATTCTCTTTGTAGGACAAGAGGAGAGAACCAAAAGGGATCCATGGAAATTTCGATTCATTATGGCTCGGTCCATTCCAAATCTGCGAGACTTGTAGTGAAAATGTATTTCTACTTATCGTATTTGGATGGAACATCATTGGAATTTCCTACGGTGGGCAATATTTGAAAGCAGTATCATCAATGAAAGTGGGTTTCCCCATGCTTTATACCATAGGTGATTGTTAGGTGTGTTTTCCTTTCCATTTGTGTGTGTCTTTCCCTTTCTATGTGTGTTGTGTGTTTCCTTTCCTTTGTTTTGTGTGTGTTTTCTTCCTTGTTATCTCTCTCTTGTAAGTTGTACACGACTCAGGGCCCAATGGATAAGGCACTCGTGGTCAATGTGTTATATGTTGAGATTATGGGATTCCTCATGTCATGTCTTCACTATGCTTAGTCCATACCATGCCCCCAAGCTAGATCCATTGTTGTCATGTGTTTTTACAAGGCAATGATCCCCGTGTAAAAAAATCAAGTTTTACCTTTCCAAGACACCCTAGGTCTACCCATTCTTAACACCAATCCTTACTCATTATGTGTAATGGTCCTAAATTGGATGTCCATCTAATCCCCCTAGGTTATTTAGGAAAGAAAAGTTATTCCCCCTAGGTGATTTTAGGATCTTGTGAAGAATGCCAAGTTTTGAGCAGTTTTGGGAAGGGATACCACTGGCCTTCCCAGGACTAATGCACCCCATAGAGTGAAAAAAGAGAAAAATCAACATGGAGATTCATTCAAGTTCCAAGAGCATCCATGAAAAGGTTTTGGGAGATTTTGGAAAGATCCAGAGGTTTTGGAGCCGATTCAACAAAAGTGGGTTTTCGGGCCTAAAGGAGCAAACACCATGAAGGAGTGCCTAAACTTTAAGTAAAGATTCTGGGAGTTTAGTGAAGGTTCAAGAGCCCAAAAAAGTACATATGGAATGTTATTTTCATTCCCTAAATGGTGGAAAAAACTATGCATCATGCACTTCCCTAAGCAACTCATTCTTTTGGCGCAACCGGAAGTCTGAGAAAAAGGGGTAATTTGAGGTGATGAAGTTATAATTGAATCTCCAAACCATCACCATTAAACTAATTGGGTTTTTTTAATCAAATTCATATAAAATTTCACCTCTGAACTCATTCGAAGCTCGAGTTATCATCGTCGCAAGTTGGCTCAAGGTAAGAGTTCGATACTTAGTCAATTTTCAAAGAGGACACGTGTCAAGGCCAAGGATCCTAGAGAGATTTAATGTCCCTTTCATCTCTTTATAAAATGGATAAATGGGACAAAAAATACCCCCATCCCTTTTTGGTCCCAAAACACCAACGTGACCTTACGCATTGCCAATTTAGCCTCCGAGGAGCTAATTGGAACCTTTCCTCTCACTTTGCACGGATGATCGCCAAGTGTCACAAGAAGACGCCTTGAAGTGGAAATTGATGTCCCTTTCATCCCTTTAGAAAAGGGAAAAATGGGACACAAAAATTCACCCAACCCCTATGCTTGCATTTTTGGATGAATAAAGCACAAGACTTAGTCATTTTCATGTCAGTTCATCCCCCCACATCTCCACACCCTGTCGGAACTCTGGAAATTTTTTTCCAGACATCCCAACCTCCTTATTGCGCTCAACCAGATCCATGCAAAGTCCTTCCAACATTGAAAATAAAGATATCTCGGAGGAAAATCAGATCAAAGAAATGAAGAATGGAGGAAAAAATGAAGAATTTTATCTGAAAACCCTCGTAGCCGTCATTCAAAGAAATTACCGTAACTTGCAAACTAGGGCACGGATCGAAGTAGCATTTTTTGTTGTCTTCATCATTTTCATAGGTCATAAAAACATCAGCAATAGATCTCCCATTCGCGTGAGGTTTTTTTTTTTTGCAGCGAATAAATCCTCTTATCCATATAACAAAAACAAAAGGCTCATTTCCAAATTAACCGACGATCGACTTGCCAAGAAATTTCACCTGCGTAACAAGTGGAAAAAACCCATATCAGAAATATAATTTCCATCAAGATCTGAGGAGGAGAAGTGAACCTGCAATTTTGATCTCCATTAATGGTTTTCATGCTGCGCGACCACCTTTGCTAGGTGAAAATTTTCAAGTTTTAAAATCTCACAAACCGGTGAGTGGGTAAGCCTAAAATTTCATAGGGTTGATATTGATTAGCTAAAATTAACTAAATGTAATGAAATAGTAACCATATATAATCTAATTAGGAGGAATAAAATGATGTGTAAATGCATTAAAACAATATGGAATCTTTTAAATAATTATATTAAATGAAATGAAACCCTAACTATGTATAGGGAAGAGAGAACGACTTAGGTGATTGTTGGAGATTATCGCGAGTATGATTGCATATCTCGAAGCAAAGATGAACACATACGAGGCCTCGGGAAGGGAAAATCTAGAAGTTCTTAACTAAGCGAGGCACCACGGAAGGTCTTGGGGCACCACTGTGCATGTAGTTTAGGTGCCTTGGTCCTATGCGAATGCTCGAATATGGAATTTGGATGGTCCCAGTTGATCTCAAATGTACTCTGCATGCCTCACGTGCACTAGATCCGTAAAGATGTGTCGAATATGTTGGATAATGAATTGATAACTTTGTAATACAAAAATAAGTATCAAACCCTAGGAAAAATAAAGATGCAATATGAATGGGTCGAACCGACCTCGGCCACCAAACTTATGGTATTATCCGAGCGTTGCACTACATTTCGGATCGGATGTAGTTACGGTGTGTGTGTGTGCATGTCGTGCCCTAGGTGCTCTCATATCAGTCACACTTTGTGAAGTAGTGAGTAATAATAACTATAGAAATATGCGATAGAATGTGTGTATGGAATAAAATAGAATCCCCCATGTTGTGATGTGGGATGCAAATCTCTAGCTTTGATGCGGCACTAATGGATGCAACTCTAGATGGAGTGATAGTAGTGTGTGACGCTAGGACCCTCATTATGGTCTCATAACATTGTATTTATAGGGTTTTCTTGCTTCAATTTCATAATTAATCCCAACATGACTGACCATGAAAAAGATAAGAATGTAAAATGGCTAGAAAGAGCCCAAAAGAGGTAGGAAAGTGGAAAAAAGAAGGTAGGGTGCCGGGTGGGACCAAGGCACCACGGGCACCCCAAGTCTGAGGCTTGAGCACCGGATCAATGTGAAACCCGATGGGGAAATGCCGAAATGGGTGGATATGTGTGCGAGAATATGTGAGAAATATGAAATAAAATATAAAGAAGAAGACCAAAAGATGGGATTAATTAGTACTTTATTAACTTAAAAACCCTCTAAATATAGTATGATGACCAAGCTAAATAATGTCTAATGTGCAATATTTTGTGACCATAGATATTGGGAAAAAAAACATATCAAAAATCTTCATCCCACCATGATCCGATCACCAGAAGCATACTTATTAAAAATAAATGGCCTTTCTACATGGGAGACTATTATTTCGGGTAAGCCACCATCTGAAGAAGGCTGTTAAAAAATGTTGAATGTAGAGGAAGTATTGCATGCGAAAGTCGTCAAAAGGTCATCTTGGCCTGATTGACACTTACTAAAAATAGTAAGTTGTTCCATAAACCCCCGCTGTTATAAATAGAAAGTTGGTTTAGAAGACAGAAAAACACGTATATGAAGAAGGAATTCAAGCTATCATAGTCGATTAAGGTTTGAAAAAGATAACTTTCACACTTACTAAAAAGAGTAAGTTGTCTTTCCCAAGTATAGTAGGTGTTGAGTAATCATGAAGTTCGAGTTTTGGATGAAACCAACACAACCTCTCTCTTCTAAGTATGAGATAGATGACATCAATGTTTCCTATATGGATTTCAATGATCTAAAAGCTCACATGACGAAAAAGGAAAGAGGGAAGATCGAAGATCAAGTATTCACAAGTGGGTTGTTTGTAGCTGCGGGACATCCCATGTTCATATAATGCACTGAGTTGGTCTTGGCCTATTCACATCACTATGAGCTTGATACACAGACAATTTGAGTATACAATGGTGTGGAAATGACATTCATAGCCCCTATAACCATCTCACTCGCCTTGCAAATCCTGAAATCACCCAACATGGTCGTCATCACAAAGGATAAGGTTGTGCATGAGTGGGAAAAAATGGATGCATACCTATAAGGGGTTGTATTAGGGTCATGGATGAAGACAGGAAGAAAGCCTTCAAGGATGCCAAAAAAAAATTGAGATGCTAGTTTTGTGAAGGTTATTTGGATGTATCGGTAGGATGATGGGAGAAGTAAGTACAAGGAACTTTCAAGATTGGATGGCCCTTTTCATCCTGACAGTGACTAAAGGAAAACAATGAGATTGATTGGGGGCAAATAATCAGTGACAACTTGCATCTACAACTGCTCTAGGTGCCCATGACAAATAAGTTCTACATGACTTCTTATTTGGTTTATTCGCTCACTAGCTCAAGGTCATTCAAGGGAATGTCTCTCACCAAAAACATTGTTGCCAAAGTCCCAATGTTTGAGAAACTCCCCCACTTGGTAATGGAAGAAGGTCACAAACACTTCACACACGTGAATGATGCATTCACAATGTACCTGTATCTAAACTTTTGAGGGTGATTTGGAGGCAAGGATGTAACCACAAACGACATCCTTAATAAAAAAATATGGTTCATATTTCATATAATTCTTAACTTTCTCCTACTTACGAGTTTCCAACTTTGACCAAGCTCCACTAAGGTTTCCCAAGTACCTTAGTGATCAAATTATGTTATTTGAGCTCTGCAAGCAGTTCACGCAAGTGAACAACAAACTTAGAAGTAAAAAAAAGAAGTTGATCTCATTTCCCATCTCTCTCGGGGTGTTCACATGTAAGAATGCAAATGATGTATCCCATTTGGAAGTTGCCTTCACATACTTAACTCTACATCCCTACATCGCCGAGAAAATTTTGACATATGATCTAATCAAGATATCTTTCATATCCCATATTTGTGCCATGTTTGACAAATTGAATACTATTGGGCCAAGCTGTGTTGTGAATTTGAAGTACGAGAGAAGGATCACATGAGGATGGCAATTGATGAGATGAGGGAGTTTCAATTCTCTTGTATGAGGATATTTTGTAATACAAAGTGGAACATAAATGTATAATCCTAAATATGTGGCAACCAAGGCTTCCCAATTGCCTCAAGTCAATTGGAAAGTTCGCGAGTCGGGAGACATCAAGGAATGAACCAAAAAAAGTGGTCAAGAGAATGAGGGATTAGTTCCAAAGGAAGAGAGCCATATTCATTCAATCACAAGGTGTCCCCACAAGTCATAAACAAAATTCACAGGTAGTCATTGTCGAAAGTATTGGGAATTCCTTCGAGTTTGAGACACTCTAGAGTAAGTGCAAAGTGAAAAGCCATAGAATTCGAGATTTCTTCTATCGAAAAGTCACCCAAGAGAGCTAGGATAGAGGAAGACCCAGTTTCAGAAACACAAGTAGAAGAAGAGCACATCGTTCAAGACTTAGTCCTTGAACCGCCATATGAGGTCTCACCTCTTGTTGAAACTCACGCCTCTTCCATCCAAGATATGCCTCCTCTACTCTAGTAGGGAATGGTTGATATGCTTGTCGTAGAGCCTGAGTATGATGAAATGTTCCCATGGATGTAAGAGACTATGACGCCTAATTCATGCATTGTTCAACAAGTCACAGTCCTTGATTTGTCGGCAATTACATCATTGCAGAAAAGGGAAGAAAAAGAAAGCTCACATACACAGCCTCACGATTTTATAGTGGAGAGATATGTAACCAATATATTGAGGTAGCCTGACCTAAGGTGATTAAGATAGTGGATGAAATGACATTGGCTAATTACAAAATGAGCACAATCTAACTAGGGTTAGCTACTCATGAAGGGTATTTGCATATGTATCAGCATTCTTCCACTCGCTTAGTGGTAAGGAACAAAAATACAAGAAAAATATTGATGATTTGTAAGAGCAGGTGAAAACTCTTTCATCCTATGTATATCACTTGGTAGATCTTAGTGCCTCAACAATTCCTATTAAGGAATTTGCGCCCATCAGCAGCTTCAATCCAGAATCTATCAAGAAGACATAAGAGCTCACTATATAAGGATGAGCTAATGACAAATGTAACAGCTCAATTGTCGAAAAAGGAAATTGAGTGCTCAAGAGGCGAAAACTCTTCGCCTACATTTGCGCAAAGCAAATATGGTGCGGGTGATCAGAGAAGAGCCTTTATTTCCATTTGTAAACGAAATGAGAAACACTCGCTCTCGGGGGTTGACTAGTAAGAAAGTGTTTGATATCCCTTCGAGGACTTGTCACGTGTATGGGCAAGGGCATTGGAAATTAGGTATGAAATGATTAGTCAAGCTCTCATAAAGTTGGATGAAAAAGAGGAACGAGCATACAAGTTATAGGATAGTATCAATTACCAAATCTAGAAATTCAGAGTGCTGCAATGAGAGAAAACGTGACAATCGGCGAGTTCATCGGGCCATTCAAGGAGCATGTTAAAAGGAGGTGGGCAATCCAACATTATCCTTGATAAGGATACCCCTGGAGTTCTTATCTCGAGATTTGTGCCACCACTACACTCATTGTAGAAAAACACTCATCATGGTTTGAAAAGTGCAAAGATATTAATAGTGATTCTAACAGGATAGACAAAGACTCTAAGTTATGTGTGTATCCCCCACATTGACAAAGTGGAACTTGTGTGGCTCATTTCAATAAGGAATTCAAAGAAACAAATATCTCCTCGGCGGTGTAGGATGGAGACCGGTCGAGTAAGTGAGATCAAGTCATTGGAGTGGCTCATTCTTACTGCATGATTCTTTCTTCTTTTCGTCTTCTTCCTTCTCTCTCTCTTTTTCTTCCCCCCAACTTTCTCTCTCTTCAATGTTATAATTTCACGTTGGGGTTTGCACTTTTAATTGACTTAAAGAAACTTGTCAGAAAATTAAGTCACCTTGTTTTTATAAAATGGACTGATATTTGATAGGAATGTGAATAGTCTAAAGTCAAAAACATGACATATGAAGGGTCACCGGAAGATGAAGAGTTGTTCCTCTTCTATAAATTGAAATGAGCTCTTCATTTGAGGGACTTCAGAAATTATTATCTTCCTAGTTGGTTGTATTCTTGTAAATTTATGAGAGAGCTTTTGCCTACTTGTGAGTGAAAAAGAGTCAACCATTTTCTCGTTATTTCCCCCTCTCTAATTTCCTCAATTCCTCACTATGTACAACTGTGATTTTCAAGCTAATAAAGGAATAACTTTGTGTTTTCTAAGGCATATGAATGTGTACGTATTTGTACGTATGGTTTCCTCTAGCTAGTGGCCCCAAAATCATGTTGTTTTCTTCTTTAAAAATGCATGTGTAAGATTTTCTAACTAGTGTATGTAAGAATATGATTTTCTACTTACAACATTAGTTCCCCTACTTCATATTCTCACTCCCTTTCCCACTCTCTTGACAAATTCCTCTCTAGCAAGCAATTTCTAGCTTTTCCATAGGGTCAATGGAGTTCCCTGTTAGATCCCCGACCACAAGGCCACCACGGATAAAACTCACTTTACTCACGCATACAAATATAGAAGTTTGCACCAAGTTTCAAGAGAGGGACTTTGATTCCTAGAGCATTGGCAAAAAAATCCACAATTTTTTCCATCCGACAAATTTTCTCACCAAGAAGCGCGTATTATGACAGCTTTTGTATGGCCCATTATGTTTCCCTAGAGCCATATGTATGGGTGAGATCCATTAGGGCATCAAGGAGAACTGGAGCTAGACTAGGGCCCACATGAGCACAACTAGTACCTCTTGGGCTAGACGAGGCTAATGTGGTGATAGAGTGATAGATATGGATGACACATGTCATACATGAGGCCTATTTTTCATGGTGGGCATCACATTGGTGAGTATTTTTGTTTTCAATGTTTGTAGATGTGTCGAGATCACTGTAGGAGGAGGAGCAGAGGGGTAAGCACATGCCCCTAATAGCATAGTGGGCAACGATAGCGAGCATGAGTATTTGTATAGTGATGTTTGATTATTTGTTATTTGGTTGTCTAATTTTCTTTGTTGTCTAATGTGTTGTTCTATAGATGTAGGCGATGTGTATTAGTCATTGAATATGGACACATCCATCTGCACATTGACGTGAAATGTGCCCACCGATGTACTTATGGGTGGAGGTATACTAGAGCATGTAGATGATATTGTGGGCAAGCATGCCCATTTTTTCGAACCAAGTGGCGATAAGAACGCAACACGCACTACGTACCATCTACCGAGTGAGATGGAGGAGGCATGTGAGGAGACACGACAAGTTGGGAGAGGCTTCGAGTGGCAGTCTCTTAGCACACGATGTATTTTGTGGTTCATTGAGTTATATGGTTGCTTCATTTTGTAGTCAATTAAGATGACATTATTGCGAAGGTAGGTGGAGAGATATAGGGGCTGCGATCAATGATGTAGAGTGAGTGGTGAAGCTTCTAGTTCTAGAGCTCTCGTAGTGTTAGATAGTGATAGTGATGATGAGATATGATATGTACTAATGTATTGATGAAGGGGAGTTGCCCCCGATGAGATGTTTTGTAACTATGATTGTGAATGATATATATATATTGATGGAATTATTGGCATATGATCATTGTATTTTATGTTTTTGATGTGATGATTGGGACTTGTATCTTGATGTATGATGCATTGATTATTGTTTCTATATGTGATGCATGATGTGTTGAATAGTGTTTGTATTTGTTGAATTTATTTGCAATGGGTAGTTGTTGATATTGAGTAATGTGATTATAGATAGATAAATGATGATATAACGTATATGATGATAGATGATGTATGTAGTGTGATTGTGAAAAGTGGATTGTATGTATGAATAAAGTTGTGATGAATGATAAAGTAAAAATGAATAATGTGTAAGAGTATGAGATGGTCATAATAGTGTAGTGAAGTGTATGTTAGTATGATGAAGAGGGGGAAGGAGAATAATGATGCCCCCTAGTGTATAGATGATAAGGTTCATTTATATAAGACCCCTCAGTAGTCAAGAATGAACCATAAAGCAAGAGTGTGTCATCGGAAGTGATATGATTGTGTGCACTGAGATAGATTGATCGATAAGGTGTGTAGCACAAGAGTGAAGAGGTTTTTATTGTAACAGATCCCTCAACAAATTCATGTAAGAACCATAAGAACACGAGTGCATCATTGGGGTGATAGAAATCACGTACCAAATACCAAGACGGTGTGGAGGGTGGAAGCATGTGGAATGAAAGTAGCATGAGTGTATGAGCTAAACTAAATTTCATGTGGAATGGTGTCAATGATGGGTGATGTAGCAATGTAAGTGGAGATGTTGTGATCTGTGGAAGCTAATGTGTAGTAGCAAAGATGATGCAATGGATGAGATGGTGTAGTGGTGGACAAACGAGATGGAGAACACACATGAGTAACAACCTGTGGTGGTGGACGAATAATAACCTTAGAACTAGATGAAGGAGATAAATCAACCTGGAGTAACAACATGCCTATGTGGGAGAGGATAAGTAGACCATTCATGAGAGTGGGAGCCAAAGTAAATGGCTCCCTTGTCTTCTAATTGTTGCAATCAATCATGAAGGGCGTAACAATCATTTTTGCGATGGCCATTGATACGATGATAGTTGCATGGTAAGGTTTATCATGTTCGGCATTGTATCAGTGATGAGGTAAATGATATTGATTATAAGGTAAGCAAATCAAACGCTTGTTAATCAAGGTGCACGCAATACATCATGAGGACCAGCGTATGAGAAAAGTGTAATGGTTCCCGTGAAATAGGTGTAGAAGTTTGAGGTGTAGCCTAATGCAGAGGAGGAGATGAAGGACACTTATACAATGGAGAAGATTGAACTTATTTGTAAGGTGGAGGAGATGGGGACCGCGGAGGATACTCAACATATGGGAGTGAATAAGAACCGGATGATGTAGCAAGAATAATGATAAGAGGATCTATAACATGTGCAATAATGAGATCTTGTTCTAAATCAATGACCTTATATCATAAGAGTATGAATGATTCACATGTGTCATATTGTAATCATTGTTTTAAAGTGAGAATCAAACCATGACAAAAGATGAATTACTTTTCTAAGTCAATGGGTTGAAGACTAACTGATGTATGCAGGCATTGAATCAAAAAATGTAATCAATGATAGGTTTTGTTTTGCCTTGATGTAAGCCATGTAGATGATCATATGTGACTCTAGGGCTGTTGTTGAGTATGAAGCGACAAAGAAAATCTTCTTCCATCTCATAATAGGTACTAATAGATCTGAAGGGTAGATGTGTGTACCATTAGAGAGTGTCATCTATAAGACTATGATGAAAGGCTTTGAGCAACAATTGATCATTAGAGTATGAAGCCATAGCTAGATGGTAATGCTTGAGATGTAGATGAGGATCACCAATACCATCAAAACATGTAAATGTAGGCATAATGAAATCCTTAGGGAAATTTTGAATTGTGAATATTTTTCAGAATAGGATTGTCATGTAAAGAATTATTATCGATAGAAGCATAATAGGCCTTTCTTTCTAGTGTGAGAGATTGGAATTGTGATTGTAAGTGGCCAACAACATGCATGAGTGATAAGATGTCCTATGGAGGAATAGTAGAGGATGACAATAGTGTATTGAGTGGTTGTAATTTTCCATTATGAGTGATCATTGGAATGTCAAGAGGAAGACATCAAAGATGTCGATGTTAAGGGCACACTAGATATGGGTGTCAAGAAGAAGTAATAGGCGGTGAAGAACATGAAATGTCAATAGAAGTTGTAGGACTAACATCAAAAACATCATTAGGAGATGATGTAATAGAAGGAGATGAATCATGCATATTATTAGAGACAATCTTAGAAGAAGATGAAAGCGAAGCGGGGATTCACATTCAACAGAGTATGTAAATAAGTAGAATCATGACTATCATGTGCCTCATCAAAATCGAACAAAGATTCAGATGCAAGGATTTCATTAAGCATATCATCAACATATAATGAAGGAGGAGAGAATCGGCATGCGATGCATCATGAGAAACATTTTTAGAAATGGAAGGAGTATGAGATGTAGCTATAGAATCATCTAAACTAGTATGAGAAACAGAATCATGCACATGTTTATTGTCTTCTTGTTTGTTAGCTAAAACATTATCATCAAGATTAAGCATGAAACTAATAATAACATCATCTAAGTTCTCATTAGAAATAATAAGGAGTGTGGTTATCAATAACAAGGTCTACAACTAGAAAATCTTGAGAGATCGAAATTATGCTAATGGTAGAATGATCAAAGTTAGTAGGCACATTGCATTCATGAGCTAAGAGTTATCTTTGAGTATCATCCGAAAGAATAACATCATGATATAGAACAGTGAGTTTAAATATGATTGCTTCATCATAGATAGAATTGATACTCACATGAGGCATGACTAGCCGAGAAGGAGAAGAGTTATTTTTAGCCATTAGGGTTTTAGTGGATCCTAGGAAAAAAATTCTAAGCTACGAGTTCACCAAAATGATTCAATAAAATTTGATTATTTTATTAAAATTTGAATGCAAAGATATGCTATAAATGATATACAATGAAATATAAATGCTAAACAATTTATTTAATTTTAACTATGAAAGGAAATGAGAGGGGTAAGGTACTTATCTTAATTTCGCTTATCCCGCAGTGAGTCTAGACTGGACAATATGATGAAACAAATAGCCTGCACTGCCGTCATGAACGAACCATCAAAAAATGTAGCAAAGGTGGAAATGGTTAGACTGGCACTTGGGAGAGGGACAGGGGCACCCGTGGGGGCTTAGTCCTGTTTATGGGTTCCTGGATCTAGAAAAGGTCGAACTGGTTTCGATATGGTCATCGAGATTCGCACTTATTTTCCTTTAGTCACATGTATGTCACACTTGGATCACCAAGGTACCTATAAACCTACACAAAAATATGCTCCTGTAAAACCCTAAAAATACATCAAATCCTAAAAAAGAAAGATGTAAAATGAGGGGTTAGACTATCCTCAATTGTCACGATGGTGAACTTATGACTGAATGTTGCACTACATCTTAGACCCTATGTGTTTATGCATGTAATAGTGCTCTAGGTCGCTCCTCATGTCAATGATGCAAAGATAGTGGGTGGTAGAGCTAGATAAAATGCAAATGTGTGGATGGAATAGAATGAACTCCCCTTCCTAAGCAATGATGTATGCAAAATAATGTGCCCAAATGCAGTCCCTTGATGTATGTAGATATCTAGCCCTTGATAAGAATTTTCTACCCTTATAATGGTATGTATGTTGTGTTTATATAGGGATCTCTTGCTTGAATTTCGACACTAATGACCTGACATGCCAACTAGTACCTTGGGATATGAGAGGGAAAACTGAAAATACTGACCTTAAATGTCAAAAATAAGATCAAACATAAAGAGAACACGGGTGCCTGTAGGATGGACTGGAGCACTGGCGCTAGTGTCCAAGATCCACATGGCGGTAGTGTCCAAAGACAGTGATGAAAAATGAGTGAGGACCCATGCAGACATGGATCCCTATGACCTTACCAAGAACTAGGTGTATGAATGACAAGTGTGAAAGATAAAAGAAATAAAAACCAAAAAAGACAAGTGAATGGACTATGGAATGGGTCATTAGTGAATAATTTTCTTACACAAGATCCATATATAAAACAACATACTTGGCGGTATAGTAAATAGTAGTAAATGTGCGATTTTGTGTCTACAATTATCTTAATTAGATTAAAACCCAAGTTTTAATATTACAAATTTGAGCAAATTATTAACTAATACATAAACACTTCTAAAATATGTAATTTAACAAATAATTACACCAATAGGTGTAAATTACAATGACAACCAAGGTTTTGGGGGTGGATTCTAATAGTGTGAGATGTCAATAAAAGTATTTGATCATAAATTTGATGTCCATTGAATTTCATAAAGCAATTTTTCTTCTTGCTTGGAAAAGACGATTGAAAAATCATAATATCATAAGTATATAACAAAGTTTGGAATCCATTTGTTTTTTAAAGTGAGGTTTATGATAAATCATTGTATAAATGTCTTAAATTTATTTAATCATAAAAAATCAAGAATATCATAATGGAGTATTTAAAACAATAATAATAGTATTCAATTTTTGGGTGGAATTTGTACTCTTTGCATATTTTTAAGTCATTTCAAAATGACCACAAAATAATCATTAACACGATAACATTTATTCTCGTGTATTAAGAGTGGGCATTAAGAGAATGTAATCCACTTAGCTTTGAACTTTCATTAAAAAAATGAACAAAAAGAAAACAAGAACCTTCAAAAATTGAAATTCAAAATAGTGGATTACATTTTTTTAATGAAAGTTTAAAGTGATGATTACATTCTCGTGGTGCCCCACTCCCCACTCTTAATTCATGAGAATAAATAATATTATACCCATTCCCCACTCTTAATTCATGAGAATTAATGATATTTATGTTCTTCATGATGATCATTTTTAATAGAATCAAGTTTGTAAGGATTAGGCTTACAAAATTGTTAGGCTTAGTTGCCAAGGATTGAGGGGTTTTTATTCCATTAAATTTGTCGATACACGATACTAAATATCTCTTAGAATTTATACACAATCAATCACATTGCAAAGGCACAATTGAGATGTCGATAGGGAGGCAACGATTGTTTTGAGGATCTATTTTTGGAGATAGCGTGCAGAGCACTCAAACCGATTGGAGACTTGCACACACATTGGCTATTTTTGGATGATCAGCTATGAAGCACTTTTTTTTACATGGATGCAAGCTAAAGATAGAATTGTGAACTATAGTTGACAAAGAGAGATCTATTGTTAACACTCTTGCATGTAAGCCTATTTTTGTAATGCATGGCTAATAATAATAGATGCGACCTATTTTGGGATTAGATAAGTGGTGAAGGGAAAGTCCCCACCCTTATAAATATGTATTGAACTATGTAGTAGATATATATATATATATATATATATAGAGAGAGAGAGATAGATATAGATATACGTGAGAACTAGGGTATAGTGAGATTATGCTGCTAGATCTGTTACGCGCATGAGCGTATACTACTATTATTGTAATGAAGCTTCTGTGTATTTACTACAATTAATATAATGGAGATTATGGACTGAAACAAGGTGTTCTCATGGTTATAATTCAGTATTGCATGCTTGATTCCATTATGGTTATCTTGTTAAGTCTGTTATGTTCTAGATCTAGATCTGAATATGCACTATGTATGAAAGATATATTAGTTATAGATCTGAATGATTAAAGTCTTCATCATGCTAACATCCTGCAACAACAACCCTAAAGAGGGGCCTGGTACCTTTGCGCTTTGGGTGAGCACTCATTCTAGGCTGAGTGATGTGCCAACGTGCCCGGGGCTTGTATTGCTAAATTCTAGGTTGCATCATTGGTTCCATTGTTTCGGACCTCTTTTTCAGTTGTTTTTAGGATGGTTCATGATGAAGACATACTGGTTGACCTTAGCAAGTGTTGAGGAGTGGATACACAATCTAGAAGAAGAATACACATGGGTTCAACACTAGATCTGAGTTTAACACACGTGTGTGGGTGGAACAAAACCTATATGATAATTTATATGAGAGCTTCTTCATTATCTTTCCAATAGAATTGTATGAGTGGCTGATTGCATATGCATCTAAGTGAATTGAGGTATCACACACTTGTCTGGACGACACAGAAGAATTTCAGGCCCTTTATGATGTTGATCTGATTTGGACTCGAGCTATGGATACGTGGTTCCATGGTGTTTTAAATAGTTATATCTTGAGTACTCAATTTCCACTTATTCATGTCCAGAGGTAGCTGAATTCTAGTTTTTACGATATCCAAGGGGAACTTACCTAAGGCATTCCACTAGGATCAAGATCCTGATGGTAACTTTGAATTTGGAGAGTAAACCGATGGCTAACTAAACCCCACCACACGCAGGGGCAGGAGCAGGTTTGGTGAAAGATGGTAGACCTAGCGGTAGAAAGGCAGAGAGAGGAAAGGTGGCTTAAGTATAATGAGGCACGCGAGAGGGAGGTAGAAAAGCAAGGAGAGTTGCAGAGAAAATGGCATTGTGGAGAAAGATAGTTCGGGAAGGAGTTGAAGTTCACGTAGAAGACATGGAACCCGAGCCTCAGGAACTCCCCCATTTGGGAAAACATGATAGGAACCCTCCTCGGCCTCACATAGAAGCACACCAAAGAGAGACGACTGGGCCATGGGTGTGCATCTAAATCCACCTAGAAACCTTGCCCTTGCACTTGGTTTTCCAACATCTAGTACAACAAAAAGTCAACAAGTTAATTCAAGTAAAGTGGAAGAGTAGGAGCAAGTCTTATAAAGGCACAATGATGGCAATAAAAATGGCTTCATTGTTATATGGGAGTACCTTTTTAGGTGTATCATCTACACAAAAAATCAGTGCACACAATTTTTGACTAACTAGAAGTGGTAACGCTTCACAGATATGTCGGGTACAGTTTAGTTCTACTATTGGGACACAGGAAGTACATCTTCTGGTCCACACCAACTACAGGTTTGGGATCAAGAGGCATAGGTAGCTCTAGTTCTCTAGTGGGATCTGGTGGTTCTGAGGTAGGGGAAACACAGAGGTTCTGGATCAGGTGGGCAAGGTCCGCACCAACCCCAAAATATTTACATGGAGATGTCTCTTCATCTTCCAGACTATAGGGGCATAGAAGATGTTGTTGAACATGTGCATATGTGTGAAATATTGTGGTGCACAAAAAGGAATCATGGCTTCTTGAGCATAGGGAAAGCCAATTTTCTACTACGTTACAAGGGCACACACAACTGGTACAAAAAGTTTGACCCTGATCAGACTTACATGTAGACTATACAACTTTAAAAGATGCATTCCTTAAAGAGTTTCACATCCCTGAGTTTGAGCAGAAGAGTATAAGTGCACTCAAGGATATTAAGCAAGGCACTACTGAGAGTGTTAGAGAGTATGATGCCCATTTTAAAACATTGTTATCTAAGCTTTCTTATGATATACATGCAAGCCAACATGCACAATGGTTCATTGGGGGCCTAATTACCCCTTTTAGAAGGGCATTATCACATAAGACATACACTGATCCACAAAGCACTTGAAGCAGCCTTACGTGCTGAGGTAGTTGGAAGTATAGATACTAGGGTGAGCCCATTTTTAGAAGCACAGATCATAGCTATGGAAAAATAGTTGGAGAAACTATCAAAAAATTCAACACATGAGACACGCACACAGGATTTGGTGTATATTGTGAAGTAGAAGGTCACACAAAGGATAGTTGTCCTCACAGATCAATATGCTCATTGTTGTTGATTGTGAGATATGCCATTTAAACCATGATGCTAGCCACTTCCCATTATTACAATGCATGATAAGGAAGAATGTTTCAAGCTACTATAAAATCTACGTAGTCACGACTCATGACATGGAAGACTCTGTCAGCTGATTGGTCAGATCCATGATGCTATAGATATTGGTGTATGAAAGATAGAGTTTTAGATAACTCTAAGGGAAAGAATGAGCATCAGACCGGGATCACAATCAAGCACGCTATGATCGAATGAAGGGTGTTTTGAAGGTGGTCATGGCAGAGGTCGAGGATACCATGGTGGATTTGGAGGATGAGGCCATGGTAGTGGAAGAAGTGAGTTTCCTCATGGAACATGTTATACATGTGATCTCCTGACCACTACAGGCATGAATGTCCTCAAAATATTACATGTTCTTTTTGTGGAAAGAACCATAGCTATGAGGAGTGCCCAGACTTATATGAGCATCTTAGTAAGCAACATAAACAAGAAAACAAAGGCACATGGATGGTTAGGATACAACACGCGTTGTTGAAAATCAATGGATGCCTAAGTTGGAGGCAGAGTCCGAGGCATTGCAAGTGAAGATCACGACCCACGCTGAGGGGCACACACACCAGAGAAGCATTGCAAAAAAAGCCTACCATCACTAAGGAGGAGGTTCTACATGCATGGTACCCAGATCCTACCCATCAAAAGGAGGTTTATCAGGAAACCATGGAAGTTCTTAGGAATCTTCAGGGTGAGATACAATACTTAAAAGAGAATCATGGAAGATGGAGCAAAAGAAAGTATCAGAGATGGTCCAAACTGATATAGATGACTTAAGGGAAGTGTGTAAAATGTTGCACCAGAAAATATCATTCCATTGTTAGGGATTGGTTAAAGGAAACACTCCATGCACAAGTATTGAGACTAGATGATAGATCCTACATGCAATCTTCCCCTCATAGCCTAGATTATGACAAGGAAATCACTCTAAATGTTGTTGTGGATGGGTGGCTATTGAGTAATATATTGATTGATACATGCATGGAAGTCAATGTTCTTACCTTAGATGCATGGGTACAAATGGGAAGACCCCATTACAGCCATCCTCTAATATATTGTTCATGGCTAATCGACTAAGGCCACTCCCATCGAGTTTTGAAAGATGCATCCATTACTATACAAGGAGCCAAGTTCACTGGAGACTTTGAGGTTTTAGCACTGGCAGAGTCAGATAGCTTCCCAACTCTATTGGGGCATCCTTGGTGCTATGCAAATAATGTTGATCTTCGGTTCAACAAGGTTATATCAGTTTTGAAAACAAGGAGGAGAGAGTTATTATCCCTTTAACAGATGGAAAATCTGTGCCCTATGTTGAGCCCTTAAGTGAAGAAGATCTGAATAGGATTTATGTACGTGCCATCCGAGATCCAGAGATACTTGAGCCAACTAAAGAAGGAATAATTCAATGGGAGGATGCATAGTCTATTAGCGATACTACAAGTGTTGCTTGTGATAATTGGGCTCATAACACTTATGAGTTGGTAGGGCATGAAAGTAAAGAGCATATTTCCTAGAGGTAAAAACCACGTTATGTCAGGAGAGATAGGTAACAACTCGGTACCTTGTTACACCGAGAAGGAGATCCTATGGTATTCCTATGCCATGGAAGAACAATGGATAGACCCATTGGAAAGAAGAAATATGCTAGCATATACACTACGTGGGACAACAACACACTGGTGGATGGCCCACAAGGATAATCTTGTAGGATGGAATGAAATTAGGATTGCTCTTACTACTAGGTTCTTCAGAGCAATGCACCTACTCAAATATGTACTTATTATGGTAATCAACCTGTTCAAAGACCACGTTCAAAAGTGTGAGAGACTCTGATAAGGGGCAGGAAGCTTTACCACCTTCACTATGGGTGCACAAGTTTTATTCCACTTTACAAGGATGCGCACATGCTGTGCTTGGTATGTATATGCAAAACTCCATAGAGAGACTAGAAATTGGCAGATTTAATTACAGAATGGCCCAGACATTTGACTTCTTCTCTACAAAGCCTCTCAGTGGAAGAAGCATTGAAAGTCATAAAGCACTTAACTATGGGAGATAGTGCCAAGGCTGAAGAACTCCTTCAGAGTTATTAGATGAAGGAGACTCAGAGCACATCTTGTTGAAGAAACAGAGGCCGATGCAACATTACTTCAATGCTTTCCTTGAGAAAGAAAAAGGAAAAATGGTCTACTTAGTGGATGATGAAGAAGTAGAAAATCTGGATGTAAATCATTCAACAAGTAGGCGTGAGGTATTGGATAGTGCAGATAAGACCACACACGCCTATCATGAACCTATGAAGACAAAGAAGGTGAATATTGGATCAGAGGTTGAGCCTAAGGAAGCCATAATTGGGGACTATTGGTCAGACTCTGAAGTGGAAAAAATCATAGAGTTACTAAGGGATTACCAAGACTTATTCCCTAGGGGGTACCATGAACTTAAAGGCATGCATGAATCATTAGGGGAGATGAAGATAAAACTTAAAGAGGGTGTGCACCTAGTTAGAAAGAGACCCTACAGATGAACCCCAACTTGCATGAAAAGGTCAAAGAAGAAATTGACAAAATGTTGAAGTCTAGAATTATCAAGCCCCTTGATGAGTCAGAATGGGTTAGTCCAATGGTGATCAATATCAAGAAGGATGGATGGATTAGGATTTGTGTGGACTACAGGAGCTGAATGTTGCATGTGTGACTGATCCCTTTCCTACGCCATTCACTGAGGAAATACTAGAAGGCATTGTAGGGTGTGAAATCTATTCATTTACATGGGTTCTCTGGGTATCATCAGTTTGATTTCCCAGAGGATCAGAAAAGACTACGTTTACTACTGAATGGGGTAGCTTCACCTATACTATAATGCCTTTTGGTCTGAAAAATGTGCTTGTTGTATTTTTACGCATAGTTGTTCAAGCATTCAAGGAATTTATTCACAACTTCTTACAGTCTATTTAGATGATTGGATGGTGTATGGATTAGTTAAGGATCATTGTGACAATCTACGCTTAATGTTTGAAAGATGTAGATAATTGAGTATCTCATTAAACATCAAGAAGTGCATATTTTCTACACCATTTGGGATATTGTTAGGACACATAATCTGCAAGGAAGGTTTGTTGGTTGATCCAACCAAGGTTGCAGTCATTATAGGCCTAAGGGAGCCTACCAATCAGAGTGAGGTGCATGGATTTTTGGGTCATACAGATATTATAGAAGTTTATCAAAGGATATGCCAAAATTTCTCACACCATTGGAAGAGTTACTAAAAGGGAAAGGTACATTCTACTGGGAGAAACCAACAATGCACATTTGAGACATTAAAGGAAAAACTTACTACCACCTATTCTACATTTTCCTTCATGGGACCAACCCTTTCATGTACATGTTGACACCTCTGCATGGCCATTGGCATGGTGTTGGCTCAACCTAGAGAAGGTATTATAGATCATCCTATCTATTTTTCTAGTAGAAAGCTAACTCCTGCAAAACAAAATTACACAACTACAGAGCACGAAGCTTTGTCAATGATCTATGCACTACATAAATTCCACCAATACCTACTAGCTACACCATTCATCTTTTATACAAATCACATGGCATTGAAGTATTTGGTAAACAAACCCATGTTCTACAAGGGCACATATGTCGATGGGTGCTCTTATTTCAAGAATTTGATTTCACAATTGTGGTAAAACTAGGAAAAGTAATTCTAGACCAGACCATCTATCCAGAATACAGTCAGAGAAGAAGCACATGAAATTGAAGATACCATGCCAGATGCACAGTTATACAGGTTACAATGAGCACCATTAGAACTAGAAGACATTGTTGTCTTTCTACAAATAGGGATGGCACCAGAAGGAATGAAATCCTTGAGAAGAAACAACTTGCTATACATGCACAACCCCCTATATGTTAATCAATGGTGACCTATAAAAATTAGGCCGAGATGAAGTATTACGCCATTGTGTATTGAACATGAGCACATGGGTATTATGGAAGAAGCTCATGGTGGTATTGTATTGGTAGGGCCACTACTACGGTGATGCCACTACGCACAAGATTCTACTCACTTGGATTATGGTGGGAGACCCTATATAAAGATTGTAAGGAATTTTGTAAGGCTTGTGATCATTTCAATGCCTTGGGAAACCAGGTCAATGAGATGAAATGCCTCTAAGACCCATTACTAGTGCAGAACCATTTGAGAAATGGGCTATAGATTTTGTGGGTCCTATTTCACCACTACAGCATGCAGAAATGGATCATGTTACATCATAACTTGCATAGATTATCTGACAAGGTGGGCTAGAAGCAACACCTACAAAGGATTGTACAATGGCCACAACAACCAAGTTTCTTTGGGAAAATATTATTACAAGGTATGGATGTCCTTTAAGTTTGACCAATGATAGGGGCACACATTTTCTTAATGAGACAATCAAAATTCTATTGATGAATTCATGATTGCACACCATAAGACTACACCCTATCATCCTCAGGAAAATGGGACTCATTGAGGCTTTCAACAAAATTTTGAGCCAGACATTGACAAAAATATGTGATGTTGGAAGAAAGGATTGGGATGATAAAGTATCTACAAGTACTTTGGGCATATCGAAAACATATAAAAGGTTGAACAAAGCCACACCATTTCAGTTAGTGTTTGGCATAGAAGTAGTTCTTCCTATGGAATTTATGTTACCTTCTTTGCATATTATGTGCATGCTGAGGTCTTGCTGATGAGAAAGCATTAGAAGAATGCATTGAATAGTTAATCAAATTGATGAACGATGAGCCATAACACATTGGAGTCAAAAACAAGAGAAGGCCAGTAGAAAGCATGGCATGACAGGCACATCAGGGATAAAAAGTTGAGATAGGACAAATGGTGCTCCTTTATGATTCTAAGTTTTGTGCCATCCAGAAAACTCAAAGTACATTGGTTGGGGCCATATGTTATCACTCACATACTCAATCAGGCACTTTCAGTTAGAGGCCCTTGATGGAATACGGTTACCCAGTTACTTCAACGGAGTAGGTCTAAAGCCCTACTATAAATAAGTCTTCTTGGTGTTTGTAATAAGGTAAGTGTTTCCATTTAGATTAGGTTTTCAATTCTACATTCCTTAATGTGTTTCCTTCTTTGTTGCTATGCTTTGTCAATTTAGTTGGTGTGTTTGTGTAATAAGCGCATTTACGCGCTAAAAGCTAATTACTATTTGAAGAATTTTTATGCACAGGACTACACATACCCTTAGTGTGGGGTAGGTTGTTGATATCTAGGTACATGACTGATGAAAATAAGTCACATGAAAGGAACTATCTACGGGTGCTATTCAAGGTTGGAAAATTGAAAAAAAAAAAGATTTTCTTCTGAGACACAAGGACCATAGATAGAGAGGAATGAAGAAACAAGTATAACATGAGGTAAGTAGGGGCCGAGAAGACTACTAATGGAAGGCACAGTGATGAGGTACTTAGGTGCATGGATGGAAGCATGCTAAAGAGAAGTCCATAACCAAAAGGTAGGAGGGCACGCTAGAAGGTTATAGCTTGGGCACAAAGATGTACCACACAAAAATAATGAAAATGGTCAATTAATGAGAGGATTGTTGGTAGGTGGAGGAGCAATAAATGCACTAAATTTTTGAAATTCTATATAAGGATGGGATGCGAGTTCATTTTTACCATTGCAATTGAGAGAATTTGAAAAGGGTTAAGTGCAATGAGCCGAGAAATCATGTTTGAGGTGCGTAGAGTGTGAAACCAGATGTGAGAGAAGGGTTGTGCATGAGAAGCTTGTGTTCCCATAGAGAAGGGTTTGAGTGAAGAAGATGCATTACAAACAAGCTAGGGCACATGATTTCCACTAGGGCATGGAGATTTAAGCTAGGGTTTTGATTTTCTCAACTACAGAGGGAAGAAAAGAGAGATTTTTCAAATGGCACCAAAGAAAGCACCCACAACAGGAGATAAAGGGAAGAAGAAGGTTGAAGTGGAAGAAGAGATTGCTCCCGAGAGTAATTTTTCAGAAATGTAGTATCCAAAGGGCATGATTGTGGACAAGAATGGGATTCCCATATCCACCAATGTAAAATCAATGACTACAACCATCAAACATCAGATAATAAGAAGGAGCTCGATGCGTTATTGAGCATGAAAAAACAAGCACATGACAGAGATATGCCAATATATGATGACACTGGTGAGAAGTTGTTGAAGTAGAATGGAGTCTACCAATTGTATATGAGCTACCATATTTTGGAAAGTATGAACCATTATATTGGTGGTTGATGAGAAGAGTCCATGAGGACTTCTTCTACTTCATCAGATGGAGGGTAAGAATCACAACTTTTGATTTCAATGGTGACAGACTAAGGGCCTCAAGGTTGGATCTGATAATGATTTAACTGATAAAGCCACAATCCTAGAGATGAGGAAGGAGTTGGGGTATACCAAGGGTCCACGTGGCATGGCATGGACATTGACAAGTTGAAGAAGTACCCAGTAGTGCAGTAGCTACACATCTTGTGACAAAGTTGAATGACCAAGGAAGGTGGTCACAGGTAAACACAATGTGGTTGCACACATCACCAAGAAGATGTCTCAAGGAGTGGTCTACAACATTGCAGATCACATAGCAAAAGACAATCATCAAAGAAGCACGAAAGTGACAAAATAAGTTTTGGCATTGTGTTATTGTCCTTAGTATTCATGGAGATTGGGGTGCCTGATGGGCCAAAGGAGAAGATTTGGGAGTACCCCACGGAACACAAGTCACCTACGGAAAGGTTTGGCAAGTACTTGTGTGATGGATCAATGAGTGGACCATTCAAGTAGAGGGTGGAGATGTGGTATGATAGACTCCATGTGGCATTTCGAGGAAGAGTGGCACATACCCAAGGATTTTCCTTCGGTGGTGGGTAAGGCAAGTTCAGTTTTCATATACCAACATTTTTGCATCACACGATTTGTGATGAAGGATGGGGCTTGAGCCCATGGTGCAAATTTCCTATATGCTTCACAAAAAGGTATTTCCAGCATCAGTTCATCGGTTCTCAGATGCACACCACTTAACCTTCAATGTAGACAAGGTAGATTGTGACTACCACACTCTAAGGAAGAAGTATGTATATCCAGGGTGCAATGCATACATTGAAAGACTTATTTCAGATATTATAAGCATGAAACCTATGAGCTTGGTAGTTGGGGACACCAGAGCAATGCTTGTGTACCTACAACTCAAACCCAAGCTAGAGAATGCTAAGTATGTGGAGAATGAGTTCACGCTCCCAGGGCCACCAAAGGGTAAGCATACAATGGAAAATGTTCCAACACCCAAGCCCACAGAAACAATTCAAGTCGATGATGAAGAGGAGGAGCATGAGGATAGTGGTGGTTTGGAACACAGAGGTAGAAGACAACCTCCAAATAAGGATGAAGTGAGTGTGCAACTACTCCACCTCAGCCACAAGAGGGAGATGATGAGGACTTGGATGTAGTCCAAGGAGAGCACCGATTCAAGAGAGTATTCAGAGAGAACAAGGACCCAAGGTGCTACTCCACAAATAGTGCACAAATCACCTCGAACTCTCTCCACAGAAGGAGACAAATGAGAAAAGGAGAAGGAAATTAAAGTTGAATGAGGAAGCAAAGAGTCAGAGGAAAGCACACCCAATTCTCCTACACCTCCAGAGAATGTAGAGGAACAAAAAGATGAAGAAATGAAGGATGGAGAAGAGGAAGAAAAAGGGGCAAAGAAGAGACAACAACAAAGACTACTCAGGACATAGCAAAGACAAAGTTCCCAATCTTGAAGCCCAAGTTCCTAAGCAAGCCTAGATCAAGAAGAACAAGTGGGGAGTATATTCCACTAGCCATGGGCTACACCGAGGACACAGTAAAATTTTTCACACCCATTTCCAGAGCACAATGGCACAAAAGGAGTTATACGGCTGGGAGTTAATGGATGAAGATATGGCAACAATGCACACAAGGAAGCAATTGTCATGGTCGATGCACACACACATGGATGAACCAAAATTTGATGTATGTGAGGAGTCATGCATGTCAAGGAGGTTGAAAAAGACACCTCAGGCCAGACACATAATAATAAAGCCTACTATTATGTCAGATGAACAGGTGAGCAATGCTTTGGTGAAAGTCTCAACAAAGAGGTCACACGATGAATATGGATAAAGCTGCCACAATTAGGGCACTAAGGGAGGAGATCAAGACTAAGGATGAGGAGATAACACCTAAAATAGGAAAAATACTTGGCACAAAAGAAGAACGTTGTGTTTATCAGCATGGCAGAGGAGATTGGTGACAATGTCATGAAGGCTAGGCCACACTTAGAGCCAAAGGTACCCAAGACGTTTCCTTCGGCAATACATTATGTGAGTACATTGGTGGACTTAGTGCTTGAAGATGAACCTCTATGCATGCCTGAGCCAAAGGATCCAACACAGAAGAAGAGAAAAAGGCTTTAGTGATGTGGAAGATTGCATCATATGAAGGATTGCTTTAGAGCTTACAGGAGGAACTCAAGAAGGTGGATCAAGCACTGAATATTTGTACAACACCAGAGGTTATTATAAGGACCAGACCATTTTAGAAGACAATGAGGTCCTGAAGGCCATGAAGGATGAGACATTGGGCCACATGCATAATGGTTAACACTTGTTAAGAAGAAGCACGAGGCCCTTACAACCACTCAGAACCTCACAGGGAAAGGCTGGATGAGCTTGGAAAACTCATCACTCAAAAGATGGACTTGTTGGAAGGAGAATGACTGGCATGTCCAGCATTGTGTTGGTATTACAGAATGAAAAAGGAGAGATTGCAAGGGATGAATTAGAGTCAATTGCAGTGGATATTCCAGAGAAAGCAGAGGCCACACTCAATGACTGGAAAACCTTAGAGGTGGAGATAAAAGAGGAATATCCAGAATTGATTATTCAGGTTAGTAAGAAGATACTACAAGTTAAAGACATTCTTTCATTCATCAAAATTCTTTCTATTCTTCTATTCATATTCTTTGATTCATTTTTGGAGACAACCATTGTGGGTGGAAATGAAACTAGTGTGGGGTAATGTTGATCAGTCAAACTCTGACACTTAGTGAAGAAAATACAAAGGTTCATGTGGAGAATAGAGCACATTCAAAGGCATGTGGAAGCATCGAGAGGATCACACGTAGAATAGAGATAGATTCGGGACTTAGCCATTTTCATGATGAGGATCTATTTTTGAGATAATAGTGCATGCAGAGCACTCAAACCGATTGAGACTTACACGACACACATTGGCTATTTTTGGATGATCAACTATGAAGCACTTTTGCATGGATGTAGGCTAAAGATAGAATTGTGAACTGATAGTTGACTAAGAGAGATCTATTGTTAACACTCTTGCATGTAAGCCTATTTTTGTAATGGCACGTGTGGCTAATAATAATAGCATGTGACCTATTTTGGGATTAGATAAGTGGTGAAGGGAAAGTCCCCACCCTTATAAATATGTAGTGAACTATGTAGATATATATAGAGAGAGAGATAGATATACGTGTGAGAACTAGGGTATAGTGAGATTATGTTGGTATAGTGAGATTATGTTAGTTAGATTACTGCATTACGCATGAGCATGTATACTATACTATTATTATTGTAATGAAGCTTTTGTGTATTTACTAAATTTAATATAATGGAGATTATGGACTAAAACAAGGTGTTCTCATGGTTATAATTCAGTATTGCATGCTTGATTCCATTATGGTTATATTTTGTTCTCACATGAGTAGATTGGTAAAGAGCATGGGGCATTTACATACACTTTCGAACCATCTATTACTTGCATATCAGTACATAATCTTTGCTTTAGCAAATGTTGTTTGTTTATCTTGGAGCTAATGTTATGCTTCAAGTTTCCATTGTGTGTTTGGAGAGAAGTGAGAATTTTTTGTTCGCTTATCAAACAAATTCATTTTATACAGAAAAATAATTTATGGATCATTACATTACAGTAATATTGAAGAAAATATGTGTGCTTGGGAAAAATTTGACAAGTCTATGTATGAATGAGGAATCTATGAAGCATGCAATGATTCACTTAAAAAAAAAAAGGAAGGATAAAACTAGAAGGATCTAATGACACTCGATTATATCTCATTGTGAGGATGTTGTGATGGTGGTGGAAAGTTTGTAGATCAACTCGAATGGTTGTAGGATGTTGCAGAACAATTCCCGGATGTCAATAAAAGCGCACGAGGATACAACACACTCTCATTGCTAAATACAACCATAATACTCTTTCCTTTTTATAGGGGTGTCGATCGCTTTATCAAAAACTATTGAATCTTCTTTGACAAGCTTTGGATTTGTGACTTTTGTGTCAAAAACTACAATCCTCGACATCTTAATACCATTAATCCACTTAATTTAATTGACATTAACGCTGATATAATATGTATCCAGATGGCAATGAATTTCAAAGGCTTCTAAAACTACACAAGGAAGTTCTTAATTCTCTAAACAATTTACCAGAGTGAATGGACTATGCAACGGATGAAAATATGGCCTGTGAATCCATTGAAAAGCTACTAAAAGTTGATGAGACACAACTGAATTTGCAGAATCTCTTAATGGTAGTGAGCGAGAGATGAGGGCCATGAAGAAAACATGGGTGCGAAAGATTGTGAACTAAGGGATTCAAAGGATCGGGGTGCAATACCAATCTATTCAGTGTCGTCTACTCATTGTTGTGAACATATTTCACAATCGCCCTTTGACGTTCCTTTTGTGCCCATCCCTCTTGCGGACTCTTTTAGCATCCATTATCATTTGTTCTATTGTTTTTCAAATTGGCACAAGAAGAAGAAATGGGTGTTGTAAATGGCTTCCTTAATCTACTATTTTTCTTGTCAGCTTTTCTTTCTCATCATTCTTGGTGCTCTCAAAGGTAAGAGAATATAAAAAGAAATAAAAATGTTTGTTCTTCATCTGCATTTTGTTTTAGTAGTTTTGATGTGTGGGTAACTCTGTTATCTTTAGATTGGGTTTTTGAATTTGTTGAACAAGATTTAAACATGTTGTAGCCATTTAATATTATTAGGTGTTGTTAAACCATGAAGTAGGGGTCATATGATGTTATTGGGTGTTGTAAAATTGTGAAGTAGGGGATTTAAACTTGTTGTTTTTAGGTTTGCGAAATGTTGTTGGTTTGGCATGTGCTTTCGTGCCCATTCCTCTTGCGGTCCATGCCAGAATGGTGCTAGAAATCAAGTTAACGTGTAAATTTAGTAGTAATTGGATAGTTGCAAACTTGCAGTGAGTGCAAAGTTCTGCCTCGTTCATCTTAAAGTGCCACTTAGAATACCTCAAATATCGCGTTTACATTTTTATTGTGGGTGTAATAAAACATGTAGAGTGAATCACCCTCAATTAGAGGTGGGTTGTTGGACGTTAGTGGCGACACTACTAAGTGACATGCGTGATGTAGGAGTTTTCCACCAAGTCATTCCATGTTACGATCTCGACCTTCTACAATGGAGGATTTGTGCATTGTGGGTTTGTTTCTATTATTGTAAGGTGAGTGATAGGTTGCAGAACAAAATATGGGCACCTAAGATCTTTTCAGTCCAACATTGACAAAAACATAAAAAAATCCAACATCCACTAAACTTTGATGGTTGTCTATGCCCTACTTGAAACACGCCTTGGTGCAATTAAGACCTAAAAATACTAATGTGAAATTGTTGTATCCAATGGTTGGCATAAATAACAAAATATTTATAAGCTTGTCATTTATAAAATATATAAAAAATATGAAGTTGAAGATAACATGATGTAATTGAAATCTTGTTTTACATGTTTAAGTGTTTTGCGTAGTGTAAAATATTAAATTTTATTTTTCGAGTCCTCCTACTAACACACTTTGTAAGAACAATTATTGGTTCTCTAAATTCGATTATTTAAAAAAAACAACATTCCATTAGGGTGGCATTACCGACATGCCTGACATGTGGAATAACATTGAAATTGTATCGTTCCACGTTGGAGTTGCTTCCATTCAACTTATTCACCATGCCACCTCTACACTTCAGAACGTCCACCTATTTCCCTTCTTAAAAATCCATGCTCCACGTGGATATCCCTTCATAAGCATCGAATACCTGGGAGGCACCTCCAGAATGCAAAACAACAATGACAGGCATAATAAACACTAAATCCACAAGTTTATATGAAATTGCCACTTAGCATCCCTCGGTTGCTACGTTAGCGTTTTTGGTGTGGGTGTAACAACGCATGCAAATTGGGCCTAGATCGAATCGCACACGTTACTATTGAGAGAAAAGGCATCTTTGCCTTTTCTTTGTGTGAGTCTAATTTCCTGCTTGAGCACATCGACATTGTTCAATGTATAGAGAATGTAATACACGAGCACAAGTCACATATTTGCTTCCTTTGCATGTGACCAAACAAAAACCAAGGAAACAATTAAGAGTAATTGAAGAATTTTATATCTCTCTTAGCAGTCAAAGCTCAACAAAAATAGCGATGCCCCTGACAAGCTAGAAGGATTGTTTAAACAAATTGACAAAAAAAAAAAAAAAAAAAACACTCTATCCTTGATAAAATCTCCGACTCATTTGTCGAATTTCTAAGTTGGCTCGATTCGAGACCGTATTCACACATTAAACAACATAAGAAATGACACGAAAGGTTGTATGTAAGGGATCAACGCGATGACCATGCAGGAATAGTTGAACAAAGGCAATCGTAGTGTATGCCAAGCAATCGATTAACTGATTTTTATGCGTGGATGGCGTTGGGAGATGACTATGTCGGAATCATGTTTTGTTGTTTCTGCCGAACACTTCTCATAAACCTATAGTGTCATAAACTGCTTGGTTGGATGGAGGTCGTATGTCATCGCATGTAACATTTGCGAAATTAGAACCGCCGATTCACTCCATGCCGCGTCGAGTCGAAGTCAATTGTTTCTACTGTGAAAGGGAATACCTATTGACGTAATTAATGGATCAATGTGACAACATCTTTTATACCAACATACACACTTGTGGACTATAAAAGTGATTTAAAAATAAAATAAAAAAATACAATTAAATTAATATGAACCAAAAGAAAAAGAACCTAGACTCACGAACTTCGGCATCCAGTTCGGCTCTTATTTTATTAACCGGAAAAAAGCACAAGAGAGACTTTGAGCAGCGAAGAAACTTTTTGCAAATCGAGAGAATCAAGACGCTGCTGTTGAAGAAATAACTAAAGCAGTTTCGACTTCAATGGCAGATGAAACCCAAAACAACGGTCGTCCTGTACTGCAGGACGGGCCTTCAGAGACAGCAGAGAATGCTTCTTCCATCCCCGAAGAAAGTTTATCACCTTCTGATCCTTCTCCCCAACAACAGAGTAATATTTTTGCTTTCGCATTTATAAACATTTTTTGAGTTATGCCATGCGTGATTGACACTTTCTTTTCCTTTTTCTTGTTGCATTTGGCGCAGGCTTAGCTTGGATGAAAGGTTCAATCTCGTACGCAGCGTTGGCGAAGAATGCATTCAAGAGAGCGAGCTGTTGGCTCTCTTGCAAAAAAGAAAGAGCCCATCTGCTATGATGGATTTGAACCCTCTGGCCGGATGCATATTGCACAGGTATTTTTTTTTTTTTCCAGATTCCCTTTCTCTAGATGCTTTTTTGGTTTTTGGGTTCTGCTTTAATGTTGTTTAAACAGGAGAGGGATTTGAACCTTTCACAACCCAATAGGAAAACCAATGTTTCTGAGCTCGTTTTATAAAATAAACGATTGTACTCAGGGTACAGTTGGATTGGCAAGGTTCGGTTTAGTCCCGAGTATGGTCACTAGATCAAAGACCCGGAGGCACACAATTTGAACAATATTTGGTCAATGGGGGTGTCTCATATTCGAAGCTGGTGTCTGACTTGGCTGTCACCTAGAAAAAACCTCGTAACTTTTATTGGTTCAGAAGGTATTATTGGTATTTATCGAGCCATATGCTTAACGATTTATCTAGCACAGACCCAGATAAGCTCAATATGTGCCACTTGCAAAGGAGTCCGCATTTTTGTGGTTAAATTGGGGAAGCATTTTGACTGACTGAACAACAGACGGGCTTAATCTCCTTTGGCGTAGATAACACTTACACGGTACTATGTGTTAATACCTGAACAATATACAATAAAAGAACCTTGGTTGATTGACGGAAAAGTTAAAATTGATGTCCTTCGCTCCACAATTGACTGTAGATCTTTCAAACCAGTGCCCAATTGGATAGAGTAAACTCCCTTTCCAGGCATGCTGAGGTGAAACTGTTGTTTTGTACACTATTATTATTGCCATTTGGGTAATCTCTGTGTCACCAAGCCACTGGGTTCACCTGGTCTGTTGTTTCTGGCAACCGGTGTGATGAGGTTGGATGCTTTCATTAGTTTGACCTTTGTGGTTGGAACGGGGAGGTACAACTAAAAAAGAACCAGAAATAGATTTAATTTTTGGTAAACCAATCAAAACCTTGCATTTCACTGTGCAACAAATCCATTGGAAGAAAAGGCAATTATGGAATAAATATCCAAGGTAAAGAACCTACTCCTTTATCTGACACCATGGTTGTGACCAAGAATACCCATGGCAGAAAACAGAGGTCTATTAAGTGACATGTAAATGCCAAGGAATTCTGTGTTAGAGTACTGAATCCAAATCTTTATTAAAAGATCACTCTTCTTCTATATAGCCTATAGAATACAGAATCGTGGCATAATTTTGGACCATTTTTTGAACCAAAGACTACAGGTACCCCATAGGATATGTCGTTGGGGTTGGTAAGTAATCATGGATGTCTGGGAAGGAGCGAAGCTTTTTTTGAAAACATCACAATGGCAAGAAACTGGATCCAATTGGGGTATCTTATTCATCAGCTGCATGACATAAGAGCTGATGGAATATGATGTTTTGGAGTGGATAACTCTTAGATTCCATCAAACTGCAATTTCTTTACAGACTCCATTGGCACCATCAATTTCTGCATTGCTTATGTTTCCAGATTTCCTTTGCTTCCGAAAGGCATGTATATGTTTCAATATGTTTTCTGTAAGAGTAGGATATCATTATTCCAATTGCCGTGAAAGATCCCCAAATGGATCTCGCTTGTTCTTCAATGCAATTTAGATCAATTAAGACACCAAAAGCAGATTTATGACCTTTTATAGCATTCACATAATACAGATCCGAATTTATGGAAGAAATGCGCTTAGGGTTTGGAATAGAAACCAGCCTAAAACCTAACCCAAACTGGTCGAAGACTGTGCAGCATTAAATATAGATGTTTTCTATCAAGGGCGACTAGTCTAGATGATGAAAGTCCACATAAAACCACTACCAACATTATCCATTATTGCCATAACAAGCGCAGAACTTTAGCAGTTTATTATAAAGTAAAAATTGACCTTTCTGAACATATAAACAGGCTGGGACTGTACGCAGAAATCTGCAGATTTGAATGACTGTGAACAGCACTTTAAAACCTTCCAAAATCACTGGAAAACAGTTATTTGGACTCCCAGAATTTAGTACAATTAATAATAAAGAAATTCAGACCTGAGATGCGTCCAAGACATTGAAAACCAGCCACATACTGGGTCGCTTCATACACAGAAAATACAGTGACTCTGCTGCGATGAATTCTTCAATCCTTTATTGCAAAAACTCCTTAACTGCTGCTGGAAAATACTGAAACTCTTATAAGCTCTATGGAAGATCCAGTGTAGAAATTCCTCCTAATCTCTAAGAGGGTTTTCGTCCTCTAGAGGCAATATACTAAGGGTTTCGTCCTTAGAATATTTTATACAAAAGCACCTGGCTTAAGATCAGATTCAGAAATGATAAATGATTACAATGGTGCTCTACCCCAGCCGCCCCTCTCCTTTTTATAGGAAAAATATTACAAAATGACCTTTTCATCTTCCAATGAAAGAAGAGTGCCAAAATACCCTAACAATAGGCCCAAACCAAGTCGCACTTCCTCCTAGGACAAATAAACATTAACTAATGGTCCTTCATGCCAAGTCGCACTTTCCTTGGGAAGAGCAATAATTTTTATCTTTTCTAAACTTCACTTTCCTTCCTTTGTCCAGGTCGCATTTTTTGCCTAGGGATGACAAACACAGCATGGGCCTCTTTTCTATTTTCCCTAGAAAGGATACAACATAATATTAGACCCAATGCACCTATTTAGAGATTACAAATTTATTATTAAGTCAAATAAATTAATACAAGTGCTTTATTAATATTTTTTGCACTTTGTAATAACTCATTGTGACTTAAGTCACCCTTATATTTTTCCTTTGGCCGTCGGGTTGACGAAATGGGCCAAAGGTCTTTGATTGGAAAAGGGACATTACATGCCGCTTTAGCAATCTCTATTTCTTAAGGGCATTTAGACCTCTAAAATTCCACAGATATTATTATCACGTCCCTTAATCTCCCCATTGGTTTCCTCCCCACTTTCCTTTTTCCAAGGTGTTTGCATATATTTTCTCCAAATCAGCAATTTTTATCTTTATAATGTCCTCCCCATCAAAGAACTCTTTGATGTCCTCCATCAGTTTGCATCATTCTCGGTTAGATTAATTTTCCCTTTATCACAATCCTAACAAGTAGTAGGGACAAATTCTTTATCCGATTAATCCTTCTCTTCTCTATTCATCATAAACTTTGTCCCCCAACTTCCTCCCGCTTCTTATATGAATTTAACATTTATATCTTCTCCTGCCTCCTTTGTTCCATTTGCATGTATTTCATCATCAAGGCAACTAGGACCACATTCATTGCATAATTACAAGACTTGCCCTGGTGGAGTTTGACATTCATGAGCAAAGTGGCCCCATTACATTTGATGTTCTATAAATAGGTCTATCCTTTTGTCCCTCTATGTTGGGGTTCTTGGCCCTCAACTATTAGTAAGTACTATTTCTTCGGTTCCTATAATCTTCACTTGATAGTGTTTTCTGCACCATCTTGCATTGCTTATCGACGTTATTATTTTTAGATTAAATGATTACTCATTTATATCGTGAGTTCTTACATCAAAAATTCCGCAATATATGACATGACACTATTGTTCATGTCCTTAAGTTTTGCATTTTAAGCACCAAATTCCTGCTTTTCTGATTCGTACTTTCTTATAATCCTTTCTATATAAAAGCTTTATATTTGCTTGCAATTTGGATTCATTGTCATCTTCCTCTTCATTTCGTTTCTGCAAGCAATTTTGTTGTTCTACATGAAACATTTTTGATATTCATCTTGCTACTTTGATGTGGCACTACTCTCAGGCATTCTGTTAATATTCTCCTCGATCTGTTTATGAAGTATTGTTGTTAAAGTCATCCTCTATTGGTTTACCTAACATTTGTACCAAATTCACTATCCGCTTATTGTATACTCTTAGATTCATTCTTCCTGTGTTTAGACTGGGTAGCTTGTTAAGTAATTGGGTATATGCATTGCACTTCTTAAATTCTTTGGTAAATCAGCACTTTTCTATCTCTCTGCCACATGTTTTTCTCGTCTGTTTTAGTTGATGAAAGCAATTAATTGTGCCATACTCTTGTTCTTGGGAAACAATCTAATTTTCTTCAGCAATGCCATTTGACTTTTCAACAGTATTCCAAATTTAGGTGATGTGCCATTGAGTCTTTGGCTTAGCTCTATAGATTTTCAAATTTGTTAACGATTAATTGGTCTATGTAACTGACGTTTCTTGTTTTTGGTGGGTATGCATATCAGTTCCGAATCCTTCTTGGCAGTTAATGTCATTTCCTTCCCAACCTCAGGTTCAGTTGCAATATTTTCAAATATTACCAGTTGTCCAGCATGTGCTGACAATCAGTTAACTTCTGCTTCTGACAAAGGAAACTGTTGATATTGATATCAGTTGGATGCCTTTTTCAATTTCTCCACAACCGAACAAACCTTCTCATGCCTATTACCTTCTGCTTGGTTGTTCGCCTATTCTTAGGTGTGTTATTACTGGCTTGACAATTGAATTTGAAACTGCTGTTAACGAATAATGATATACAACTTTCCTTATGCTGCTGTGTCGGGTTCACAAATGTAAACATGCATAGGGACCAACATTTGTTCTAGAAAAATAACAGAAGAATGGATTAACAACATATAACAGCAATGCACCATCAAGCTACGTTATGCAAATAACAGCAATAGATAGCAATGGATTGGTATAGCTTTTTTAGCTTGATGGCTTAATATCATGGAATGAGTGCACCTATATACGAGGTTACTGTCAAAGATTGCAAACTTTGATTTTACCTTTTCAGTTTTCACCGTAGTTCCCAAATGTGACTGGATTTGCAAAAATTCCGGCTGGATCGGGATTTTCAGCCAGCCTGGAAAAATTTGGTCCGGGTCAGCCTGTTTTTTCCCAAAAAATTTTTTTAATTTTTTGCAATAAGAAGACACCAACAGTCCCATAAATTATTTAATAATAATATTAAATATATTAACATTTTATATTACATTATTAATATTTTTCTCTGTATTTGTCAGTTTTTGCATATTTATAAATTATGCTCATATATAATATGTATATATTCCGCATCGAATTTTTCAAACTTTTTCAAGAGTTCTGGATTTTCGATTTTTTGGCCCTCCCGAATGGATCCAGATTTCCAGACTTGGTAACTATGCTTTTCACCATATACTATCTAAACATAAGTAGGATAAGTTAAGCAGCTTAATCAAACTTGGTGAACTTAATCAAGTTTAGTGTATTTGTTGCTCAACTATATACTAGGTGCACTGAAATAAGCCCTTAGCTGCCTCCAATAATGACCATTAAACTAAAAAATAACAAAACACTACAAAAATTAATATTCCAAAATTGGAACTGATCCCGATGACCAACAATGTGCAACAGAAAACCGTGTAGATTGAAATGGTAAAATTCTTTATGGAACTTTTCTGATGATTTCTGCAGCTATTGTTGTTTGGTTTCCAGTAGTGTTACCCTCTTATGGCTAAATTATTTTGTGTTGCAGGGAGTCATGAAGGCAATAAGTGTAAACAAGTTGACAGATGCTGGCTGCATTATGAAAATATGGATTGCAGATTGGTTTGCCCAGCTAAATAATAAGATGGGAGGTGATTTAAAAAAAATTAGGACTGTAGGTCAGTACATGATAGAAATCTGGAAATCTGTTGGTATGAAGCTTGACAGGGTGCAATTTCTCTGGTCGTCGGACGAAATCAATGGGAGAGCACATGAGTATTGGCCACTCGTTATGGAAGTTGCCCGGCACAATAACCTTCCAAGGATATTAAGGTGAGAATATACAGTTAGACATGTTTTTCTGATGATGCTCTTTGCTTAAAGAAACTCTTTACTGGAAAAGGAGAGCCTGAGTAAAACAGATTCCATTTATTTTAGAAATACTTGTTTGCATCGAACTAAAACATGAAACTAAGGCAGAGATAGCGTAAAGCTTTTCATGTCCAAGTGTTCATTCAGCAAAATGTAAGCATGGAACAGCTCTCTCCCATGCATACCCACGTTGAACAAAGAGAACACAAGAATTGATAGTAGGCATGCAATGATTTGAATAAGAAGTTCAGTGTCTATAGAAAAACCAAAAGATACCTACTACCAACAGCATATTTGAAACCCCTTGGTGGTTAACCAAGTGTTCCAAAATCTCCACTTCTGTACTTGCTATTGATACTTATACCTTCAACCTTTAAAGTACATAAAAATAGCATTAAATGTAAAATTTATCCTTTTATATCAGCAATATCATTTTGCATCAAATGAAAACTCATTACTTAGGTATTTTTTTGAAATAGTTTATGAGAAAATATATCCTACTTTTATTCTAACAAATAATCATCTCACATCCTACTTTTATTTTGTATAGGTGAAAGGAGGAACTAAACTCTACATGTTTTTACTTGTTATTGATATGCATCACAAACCTAGAGAATCCATATAAATGAGAGCGTCCTCATTCTTGTTTGTAGCTCCTTGTGTAGTTTTATTTTTTCTGAGTTTCAAATGCTTTAAAAATCAATTGAGTCTATGTCTCAATGTAACATGTTTGAGGGGAAAATCTCACGGATATTGTAATAAAACAAATTACCTTCCACAAGCGTTTTAATGATTTAATTTGCAGTTCCATATTTTTCATTTCTTGTTGAACTTAATTTTTATATCTTAAGTTTATATGATGAGCTTTAGTGTTTGCTTCTCCTCAAGTCATGGGTTATGTGGTGGATGTCCATTTTAATGGGAAAGATTTTGCACCATGACCAATATACACCTTGATTCTGACACTTCAGATGTGTGAAGTTGTGGACCTAAAGTACTTGTAGGATGTATTGTTCTGCTAGTGCTCAATGATCTACAATATAAAGCACCTCTATTGACTTGATTCCTGACCACAACAACTAGAAAGAGTGTAAGAAGAATGGAATTTTCATAACCTTCAAACGCTCAAATGTACCAGACTATCAGCAGATAATGCACCACCTTCACATCAATCAAAACAAGAGGATAGAGAGGTCTATCAGTGGATTTGTTGATCACCAAATCCTAATGACATTAGGTGGGTGACAAAGCCTATTCAACCTTAGATGCAAAGGTACACAACACCTAGGCAACCAAAAATCACTAACAAGCAAGTAATGAATGTATATCCTTTGCTACACATTTCCCAAAAAAAATTTCATCACATATCAAAA
>CM031233.1:62971908-63001908 GCA_018340775.1 Taxus wallichiana var. yunnanensis
CATTCACATTATCTACCATTTCAAGATTTTTATGGTTCTAGATAAGATGATGCAAAATGTTTAGAACAAATCGGGTAGGCATTGTATTAGATTCACTAGCACTTTTAGTGTTTCCTACCGGTGCTCTGTTTGGAGATATTATTTGAATATGACAAGGTATAAATCTCCCTTGAGCATCCCGTGGTTTGTGCATCAATTTTGGTCATGCAAATAAGGTGTAGGACTTCTACCGGTTATATAAATTAGCTTCACTAACACCCATAACATGTGAGGTGAATAGAATGGCGTGTTTTGCTTATGGTTTCCCTAGAAACGATGTCAAAAATGATGGGTCATTATATTCTCCAATAATTTAACCAACATATTCTTCTTCCAGTGTCATTATAAAACCAAGGTTGTGTGTCCTAGGTTGTATGCAATGAAGTCTTATGCAACTCAGTTTTTTTATGGTTCCTTTTGGGGGTTTTGTTTGGTGTGTTTCCCCTTGTCTCTCCTCTAATCTACATAAATGCAATGCTAAACTACTGAAACAACATTGCTATAGTAAAAATGTGTTCAAAGGAAATACTTTAACTGAAATTGAAATGCACACACCGAATTAAGATAACAGAATTAGAATAACACACACATGCTAAATTGAAATAACATAATTGAAATAACAAGAAAGGAATATACCGAGTAAGGAAACTAGTAATCGCAATCAAGTAAGAATTCAAATCAAAATCATTTAAAATTGAACTTATCGAAACCATGAGCATTCATGAAACATAAAACCTCCAATCACCTTGGTCGAGTGAGTTGTTAGGAAATAAGGGATAAAATATGCGGAATAATCCCTCACAGAATCGCAATAGTAGAAACTAATATGCAGAAAATATTATAGATCTCAAATAAAACTGTAGAATAAAATAACACAACATAAAGAGACAATATTTAACATGGTTCACCCAATTTGGGCTACGTCCACCAAGAATCATTTGGTTAGATTTTATTACAAGCCACTACTCTCTCAATATAATACCCAGATCTGTTTGGAGTTATGCTAAAACTCTCTACAGAATTCACACCCGAATTCAAACACACATCGTAATGTTACATTATGCCTACCATATGCATAAAACTATATAAGTAGACAATTTCTTAAGTAGTTTTACAAAATTGTGGGTATCAAAACCATGGGCCAAAACCATCCCATAAACCCATGGGTCAAAAATCCTGGCCATTTGAGAAAAGCACATTTCTCGGTATATCGAGCACGTTTTAAGGCCAAAACAAATTGTGGAAAGTGTACAGTACTCTTAGTGTACAGTCTTCAACAATTTCACACATGAAAATAGGCTCCACAACCTAACATGGGCCCTTTCTCTTCCTTGGTATTGAGGTACTCTTAACACCACAAAATGTTCAAAATGACATTGACTATATTGATTCGTAAAGAGTTCCAAAACATATTTAGTATATGAATGAAAGTAGAAACTAATTGATATAAAATGTATCAGTAAATTACTAACATCAAATAACTACTAAATTGTTCTAAATGTGTCTTTATAGAAAAAATTAGTTGCAAATCATGCTATAATTATAGGCACCAAATTCAACCAATAACAACCTCATTAAAGCTCATGAAATCCTATGATATAACTAAAAACAGGATTTGTGTTTGTAGGCTTGTTATGGAAAAATCCTCCATGATGGCATAATGGCTAAAGACTCGGCCTCCTTGATTGTAACTTCCCATAATTGGTAGTAAATGCTCATCATTATCCTACACACGTCACCACATTACTCATAGAAGTAGTTAGTAGGTAATTTCTACGGTCAACAGTTTGCATGAACAAAAACAAGAGAAATGCATCAACCTTGCTAGGATATAACTATATAAAACATCCCCATGCACAAATTAACATTTTTAGGAATAAATCAATAGCCATATAGATGATATAATAGATCATTTATGCACTCATCATTGACCTTCAAGCTAGAGATGAGTGATAGAGGATGGTACCCGTAAATTTCCAGAAATGGAGACATTTTTGAGGAGGTGTGAACGAAGTATCATACCACCATTCTATAAGTGGTAACCATTGCACTCAACATTCTTTTTTATCTAAAGTAAAATTTTGAAGATATCCCTCCAAACATTTATTTTTACCACCTTAGTATTCTCATCTTATTAAGGATGATAAGATGAACTCTGGGCCAATTTGGTACCCAAACAAGAGAAAAAATCAGTCCAAAAATTACTTGTAAATATCGGATTGCAATCACTTACTATAATTTTGGGCATGTAATGCAGTTTTTAAACTATGTCCATAAATGGGATGGAAATTATACTAGCTATGAAAGGATTAGCCATGGAAAAAATAAGCATAATTGGTAAGTCTATCTACCACGACCATGATGACATTTTTCCCTTTTGATTTAAGTAATCTTGTGATGAAATCCATTCGATACATCTTCCCATCTCTCACTAGGAATAGATAAGGGTTAGAGGAAACCTGGTGTCTTAATGGTCTCACCCTTATTATGTTGACACACCAAACATTCTGCCACAAATTTTTAAACATATCCTTTCCACCCCTACTAAAATAAATCTTTCTTAACTTAATATAAGTTTTCAATAACCTAGAATCGCCACCTAGTGGACAAGAATGGATCTCTAAAGAACATGGTGTTTAAGTGTAGAGTTCTTACATAAATATAACTTGTCTTTGTACCACAATGTATCCCCTTCCATATAAATTATTTAGATATGGTTGGATCTTTTTGGAGATTCTGAATGAGAGTATGGGTTCTGCATTTTTTTCATTCTTCTGGCTTAATCTACCAAATATTCTTTTAGTATAAATATCGAAATTAACAATCCTTTTGTGGATTCATCCTTCTTAGGTAGAGCATCAATGACCAATTTTTCCATCCCTTTCTTATAAATAATCTCAAAGTCATAACACAACATCTTTGTGACCCATTTTTGTTTATCTTCTTCGAAGATATTTATTTCTCTAAGATGTATTTCAAACTATCATAATCAGTTTTTAGTCTCGTTTTTTCTTACCCCCTTTCTATCCTAAGCACACCGACCTATCACCCAAGTTTTGGGCACTCACCCGAGGCACACCCGGTGTGCCAAACCCCTCCTTTATGTGAGCCTTGTGAGAATGCCCAGCCATTAATGGAGGAATGGTTTATAGAACAAAAACATGCACATGATCTAGTACATAGGTAGTGGAACTAGTTCTAAGCACAGATTCACCATGAGATAATCATAAACATCACAACAACACAATAGAATCAGATTTAAACCATAAATAACATGAAAGCACACTAGGTTTGTTTTATAAACATAGATATGCATCATAATCATTTACAATATCCATATTACATCAAAAAGGGTCATATCAAACCATATACATCAAGGAATAACATCCTAACCCTACAAACTACCCTACAGAGGGAGCCCTAGCTATGTTCTTCCATCTCATCTCTTGTTTCAGACCCGAGTGCCTACCTCAATGTATAGCATAATTCTTTTCTAGCCTCTCTCTATTACTAACAACAACAACAACCTAAACAACCATGGCAACCCCTTTGCCCCACAACATTTGCAGCACTCCGTTACCTCTCCCACTCTTTTTATTTCAAACCCAAGAACTCCATTAAATAGAATATGGATCCTTCCTTTACCGCCATAACCTTATCCATAAGCAGGCTACATGTCAGCTGGAAACGTGCTCCTCCATACTCAAGTGCTTATGCTAGCTTGCAAAATCCTCCACTAATTATAATGATCCTCCTTTGGAATATTCATGGAATATTCTTTCCTTGAGCTCCAAGACTCTAGGATGGCACCTTATCCACTCATCACGCCTACTCGAGCCTTCACGTGTTTTTCCTACAATGTCACCTTAGAAATGTGGCTAAGTCCCCAAACCCTTTCCTTCTTTCACATGTAAACTTTATCTCCTACACTCCTTACCTTGAGCACTTTTCTTCCTTACTTTCCCGCGCGCCTAGGCACTTCGTCTACCACGAGACTTAGTCAATTTGTGGCCTAACAAGTTTTTACCTTGAAGTGTATACCCATCAAGTATGGTATCCATTGTTTTACTACATGTAATATTTCCATCATTTCCTTGTCATATGTGAGCCTCAAGAAATTCTTTCCTTTTAGTTTCCTACTCTCAAATGCATTGAGATATCTTTCTTACATGAGTACTGCCTCGATCCCATTTCTTTAAGCATCGCATTCAACTATGAAGGTATTAGAGAAATTTGGGGTTGCTAATATTGGAGTGGTGCACATTGCCACCTTCAAATTTTTAAATTCCTTTAAATCTTCCTCACTCTAATGAAAGGAATATTTTTCAATAATTTTTGAGTGGTGTTGCTATATTGCCATAGTTTTTACAAATCTATGATAGTACCCTATGAGACCTAAGAAACCTCATAAATGCTTGAGGGTTCTTGGGACTTCCCATTCCACCATGGCCTAGATCTTGTGAGGGTCCACCTTAACACCTTCATGAGAGATAATATGGCCCAATTATTCCACTTCATATACCCCAAAAGAACACTTTGAAGGCTTGACATATAATTGATGTTTCTATAGGGCTTCCAATATTGTATTGACATGATGTAATTGTTTCTCCTATTATTTGCTTTGTAAGATGAGTATATCATCAAAAAATACCAAGAAAAACTTATATAGGAATGGTCAAAATACTAAATTCATCAAAATATAAAATGTGGATGGTTCATTAGTAAGACTAAAAGGCATCACTAGAAATTCATAATGCCCTTGATGAGTTCTGAAGGTTTTCTTATGAATATATTCTTTTTTTACTCTAATTTGGTGATACCTAAAACAAAGATATAGTTTTGTAAAATAAACCATGTAACTCATCTAACAAATCATCAATGACATGAATAGGAAACTTATCTTTCATAGTGTACTTATTAAGTTCTATGTAGTATAGAAACATACATCACCTTCCATTCTTGTGACACATCATCACCACTGGAGTAGAAAAAACACTCTGATTATGACGAATAATACCCATTGCCAACATTTCCTCCATTATCTTCTCAATCTCACTCTTTTACACATATGGGTATCAATAAGGCCTGATGTTGGGGGTTGGCTTATTGGAATTAACTGAATGGCATGATCATTTTATCTTTCAAGAGGAAATCCTCTAGGATCCTCGAAGACAACTGCATGTTGATCAATAAACTTATAAAGATCAGGATGCACTACCATCGTTGGTGGTTGAACTTCCATGGAGAACAATCATGCTACAAATCCTTCAACCCCCTTTTTAAGAATCTTCTACATTTGGTGAGAACTAACCACCTAAGGATTTTTTTCCTATATTCCTCAAAGTTCAAACTGTCTACCCTCATAATGAAAGTGCATGAACAATTCCTAGAAATTTATCTCTATGGTGCCCAAAGTTGTGAGCTACTGAACACTTAATACAATATCAACTCCGCTCATGGGAATCAAAAACATAATATATTACATTGTGTATTCACCCATCACAAGTATGGTTTTATGGAATTTCCTTGAATATTCGATTGTACCATCATCTACAATCATTACTTGAAATTTAGGTGATGAGTAGATGAAACAATCTAGCCTTACTACCATCTTATGTTTGATAGAATTATGTGTGCTTCCAAAATCAATCAATATTGTCACCTTATTCTTCTTAAGATAACCCATGACCTAAAGGGTTTGTGGAGTTCTAATAGATTATAAATCATGGCATGATATAGTGGGTTGGAGAACTTTACATTCTTCCTCTAATTTTACCACTTCTTCACTTGATGTTTCCTCATATTCTTCATCATCACCATTCCCTTCAATGTAAAAGAATTTCTTCTCAAAGACAGCTTATGACTGGTCCATATTTTTTTGTCACGCTTAAAACCAAAACCCTTTTGTCTTCAATTTTTTTGAGGTGTCAATTGAACTAGCCGAGGGTACGATGGTGACCTCCTCTTTATGGGAGAGGTTCCCTTATTGAAAACAAAAAATAAATAATCAAATCTACTTATTTACAAATGTACAAACTATCAATATTTCAATGAGGATTTTGATGCTTTAGATGTCTTCATCTCATAAGATTTTTTAATACAAAAGAAAAGAATATAGAAGAATTAATAGCTCAGGGAAGGAAGAAAGAAACACTTTCATATATATAGATCTCATAATAATACCTTACTTATGCATGCATGAGTAATAAATCCTAAATCATACACATTTGAATACATAGGACATATATGTAATAGACACAAAGTTCTAAGCATAACATTCAACTGAAAGACACAAAGTTTCTTATTCAAATATATATAACCCACATGAATAAGATAGAGAGCATAAACAAATAGAACACAAGAAAGGATGAGAGTAGAACTTCTTCTATATTACTTGCCAATTCAATATATTTACATCAAAACATCAAAATCCAACCCCTTCAAAAGAAAGGTGAGGCCTTTTAAATAGCCTCTCAGGCGATTACAAAAGAGTCTTTTCAGTTTCTTTCTTTTAATCAAAATATTAATATCCAATTAAGCCTTATAACATCAAATTGTCTTTTACTTCAATATTACATGACTAAAATAGAAATAATCACCTTAACTAAATACATCGAGTTTAAAATAAAGGATTAAGAATTGGGAGTTGAAAACATTGAATGACTGTTTGTGAAACTATTTTTTTCTTGAGCAATTGATTTTGAATCTCCAATAATGCTTCAACTATGTCCATGCCTCGAGGGATGATGGTATTTGTAGTCGCATGAGTCTAGAAATTGCCTGGGAACCTTCCATTTCCTTCCCAAAAATATCCTAGAAATTCCTTATTGGCCTCAGTGATGGCTGCTTGAAGTGTACATATTTCCCTCATTTTATCCTTGGACATAGTATCTTATTTGAACAATTTTTCTTTAACAAATGAATTGGGACTTGATATTTGAACTATGAATCTTCTCCTAAATTTCTTTGAGGAGTTTGCAGTGAATATTTTGAAAGGCACATATAACACATGATTTAAAAGCTTCACCTTTTGTAAACATATTCCTAAGTTCACCAATGGCTTCTTCAAGGACCTTTATCTTCCAATCAATTTTGAATACCCATTGCTTAGACAGATTAAAATTTTCCTCATCAAATACTTTATTTTCTAGAAGAACATGCACATCAATGTCACTTATCGCCTGAGATCTTGAATGCATTCAATCCACAATTTCAATTCTCTCTGTAAACCACTGAGTGTTGTGGTGAAATTCAGTTGTATCAAAATACTCTATCATATGACTTGTATGCTTCTTTGTTGATGTTTAATCTTGAGATTATCATATCATCAACACCAAGGCTTCCATCGCCTTCGCACAAGTAACATGCTTATGAATGTCTTTGATAACTTGAACTTCATCATCAATTAGAACATATAGGAGGGGAATTGAAGCTGGAGGAGTTGGATCAAGTACCTTATCTTTTGCTAATAGGGAGATCCGATGAAATTTGAAAGGATTTGATTATGTTCTCTAGTTGATCTCGTGTTTGTTTTCCTTTTCAACCCTTTAAATTAATTTTGACATTATCTCTTTAAAATTGTGTACTTCACTCTTGGGAGTAGATTCTCCTAGGGAATTCTTGTTAATTCCAAATCACTCATCAAAATATCTTTCATCCTTATCAATCTTTAGGTTTAGCAATCTCCATAAATTGTTGTCCTTGAGAATAAAATAGTAACTAGATGTGATTTTGGTCTTTGTTGATGGGGAGGAGTAGTACCTAGAAGGAAGCCACAACATCAAAATTTGGAGCAACAATATGAGAGATGTGGCTTTTCTTTTCTTGTTTCTCCACCAATGGTTGCACCCAAGAAAAGGAAGAACTAGAAGAAGAAGAAACAATGGGTCCAAGTGTAAGTGTGCCTATTCCACTCAAGGTTTTTGCAATCGATACTTCAAAAGTGGATGTTTGAACATTAAACTAGGCGTTTACATGACAAGATTTTTTTGATAGATGGTAACCATATTCTTAACCTCTATGTGGTGGGATTTTATCTTTTTAATGATCATCATCTTCTCCTTTTTTCCAACTTCCTTCTCTAGGTTTATTTTCATCACATTGTCTAGCTTTTTTTTCATCATCATCATCATTACAGAGATCTATAATCTACTCAATTTAGTCATTATTTCCAATTATTTTGAGGAAGACAATTTTCACTTTCTCCCTCAATCACTTCTTCTATTTTTCATCCTTCTTAGCTTTCCCCTTTTTGGTGTACACCAAAGTTGAAGATTCAGGGGAGGAGGAACAAATTGTGCTTGTGCCTCAGGAGTTGTTATAGAAACTTATTTCTGAAGAGTAGAGGCTTCCTGAGAGGAAGACCTTGACCTACTTTCTCTGAACATCTTCATTTTCCTATCAAACCAAACCTTGGTTCTAATCAAGATAGGATTTATGAGATCCTTCAAATCATCCCTTTCCTTAGTGAACCAATCGATATTTTCAATAGGAGTATGCTTGATAGACCTTTCATATTCAAGAGACTACAGATCTTGATCATCATCTTGTAGTTCATCTGGTACCTTATATACTTCAAAATCCTTGATTTGTTGGAGAGACAACCTGCCATAATACCTTTTTCGGAATTATAGTCATCAGAACAAATAACTTTGTAATCTTCACTATTAGTAAGATGATGAAAACCCATTCTGAAATTATTAGCAATAAAAAATTGATCAAAAGCAAGTCCTTGGCTTGAAATAATGGAGTAAGAGGGGGCAATTGTCCTGTCAACATTTTGGGCATCCAAAGCAGTCCCTGCAGTGTAGTTACCCAATGTGATTGGAAATTGGATGTCCTGCAATCTTCTTATCTCTATAAGTTCTATGAAGCTTATCCAACTTACCTACAGACTTCAACTAGGGCCATTTTATTGTTACAATACATTGGAAGTTTCAAGGGTGTTCCTTCAAAACCAGCTAACCGGATGTAAGAGAATTTTCTGAATTGAATGAAGTAACTCCCATAGATAGCAATCAATTGTTTGGCCTCTTCCAAGAATATTTGAGTTGTGTTACCCTCTAACAATATGAAAATGTACATGGTGAATGCATCATTCACCCTTCTGAAATGATGATTGTTGCTATTCAAATTCAATTGTGGGAAATATTCATATATTGGAGCACCTTTCTTGTCCTCATTAGGGGAGATGCCCAACCATTCTCTATATGTTGCTATGGTATACATCAGATAAGAAGTCATGTAGAAAGTCTTAGTTCTTTTTACATTAGCTAGTTTCTCACTAAGACTATCACAAATGATCTCTCCCAGTTTAGACTTTTCTTCCCTTCACATATGATGTTGATATAAGGGCACATCTAGAAGTGGAACTCATTAGTTGAGGGCAGCCCCATTATCCTAGCAAGAAGGGTAATGATATCTGACAGCTCCTCCTTGAAATCAATTCTATACATGGTTTTGGGAAGTCTTGAGGCTCCTTTCTTTGGGTTTTTAAACCAAGACTTGGCCACCCTGCTCTTATACTACTCACTGTCTTGATCAAATAGAAGTTGGGCCTGAGCTTTGGTGAGAATATTTGAATCCTCCACCACAGGGATTTTGAAGGCAACATTGATACAATTAACGTCCAATTAGAAATCACCTTCCCATGAGAATCAATGATATCTTTTTTGTCTAGATTGAAGAAAGAACCACAAGCTAACACAGTATCATCACATTGAATGGAAACAAGAAAACCTCAAGCATGAGCTATTCCACTTTCTTTGATTAGATGAGAAATAGGAGTAGGATTCTCGTAGTCAATTCGTGCCCAAAAATCATCAAGGTCGAGATGTTGAGCATCACTATCTCTCTATGTCAAGTATAGATGTTTCTAAAGAAGAGAGATGTTTGTGCCTTTAAAATGGATCTTCATGGTGAGTGTGAATTTTGAACAACTAGAGAGAAATTTATAATCACCGACAGGCTTGTGTGGCAATGGAAATAAATTTTTTGCAATGAACTTGTCAAACCTTTGAATTTTTCTTTCAAATGAACTGCGACCTCTGTTGGAACAAGATACACTTGGAAATTTTGAAAAAGACTAGAAAATGCTTCGCCACGACTAAAAACAGTGGAAAAGATATATGAACGGAAAATAGAGGCCGATTGCAGGGATTATGATGAAAAAGTGAGATTTCCCTATGAATTTATACACATCCCATTTTGAATAGGTCAGCAGGGTGCATTGAATGTTTGATTTAATGTATTGTGGGGATGAGAACACAACATGCCAACAAAGGCCTTTGGTATGCATGTGGATATGGGAAGATTTGAGCACAACTGGAACATGAGACACTTGGGACAGTGGGAGCCAAAATCCCACAACACAAAGGAGGCTCTATGTATGATGCAAAAATGTGGGTTCACGGGTTACAAACTAGCCGGGAAGCACACGAGACACTTGGGACATGGAAAGCTAAAATTCCCGTAATACACTCAAATCGGTAAGTTGGGAAAAACTTGCATAGCTGACCCTTGGGACATTAGGACATGAGTTCTCTCTGCAAAGTCGAAATACCTGTAGTGCAAAGGGAACTTAGTTTATTTTGGGAAAACAAAAAGTTGGGGAATAGAGGGCCCAATGGAACATGGTACACGTGGGACAGAAAAACTGAAAACCCACAATGCAAAGAGAAAGTCCCAAATTTTCTAACTGTTGAAATTTCATCCTTTGACATTATACTTCACAAAGGCAAACAAAACTTGACAATGATTAATCTCATCAATTTTTTTGAAAAGTCTCTCAAAAACACAAAATTTTTGAAGGGGTGACAATAAATGGCTCTTTTGGGGATGAACTGACATGATCTAAAAAAGAACAAGGTAGACTAAAGGACCCTAGAATATCTAGTTCAAAACAAGCTCCTTATCCATTGGGAAATAGAGTCAAGAATGAGGCAATATGGAAGAAGAACACATGCAACAAAAAACACAAACCCAAGATAAGGACTATACAAGACTATACAAAGGACTGCCTAATCACCTAGGACTGAAACAACTTCAAATACTACCCACTATATGGAAATGGAAGAGAGGTTCCATCCATATAGCTTAAATAAAATGAATTTTCACCTAGAAAGTGTCTAATTTTGAAAGGACCCAACTAGAGAGAATCGAACTTACCATGACTTCCTCGAGGTTCTCACCTCTTGTCCCAGAGTAGGACAATATCTCCAACCTGAAATTCCATGGATCTAGATTTCTTATCAAATAATTGTTTCACCTTTTTCGATGTGCAAGTAATTCTTTCCACCACCTGCAACCTGTCTCATCCAACTTCTGCAGGTACATGATTCTTTTCTCCAAGGCACTAGTGAAATTTGAATCCTCAATAGCTTTCATTAATTGCAAGGATGGAAGTTCCATTGTTACTTATAATTGAGTTTCTTTCCCATACACCACATAAAATGGAGACATCCCAATTGCTCTTTTAGGTGTGATTCTATCTACCCAAAGGGCATCATAGATCTTTTTGTGCCAATTCCTTTGAGATTCATTCACAAGATTTCGAATGATAGTCACCAAATTTTATTTGTTGATTTTTCCATGTCCATTCCCTTATGGGTAATAATCAAAGGAATGTGCAAGGGAAATCCCATATCCATAGCATAAGTCCATCAATTCATAAGAAGAGAAATTAGGGCATTGTCAGTGACAATTTTGTTGGAACTCCAAACCTGATCAAGATGTTCTCCTTAATAAAATTGCATACCACTTCAGAGGTTGTACTTTTAATCAGAATAACTTCTACCACTTCGTGAAGTAGTTAGTAGTATTTAGAACATGAGTATGCCCAACACTTGAGTTGGGATTGAGAGTTCCTATGAAATATAGCCCCCACTATTGAAAGGGCTCTTCAATTACTACCTGGTTTAAGTGGTAAGGTGGCTAGCTTGGGTCTTCCCACAAAATTTTGGCATGATTCACACTTTCTCACCCATTTAGTTACATCTCGAAACAATGTTGGCTAATAGTATCCACTCGAAGGGTTTTTATGAGTTGTTACAATAGATGAAAAATGGCCCCACAAGCTTGATCATGAAATGCTTTGAGCAATCTTTTCTGTTGTTCCTTATCCACACATATGAGAAACCTTCCATCAATCCCTCTTTTAAACAATGAATTATCCTAGAGCACATATTGTGTAGATCTCAATTTTATAGCTCTTTTCTCTTTTGCATTCAAATGGGCTGGACACTCCCCATATGTTAGAAAATGAGCAATATCTACATACCATTCATTAGTTGAGCTAAAAAAAGAACAAGTGGGGATAACAACATCTTCTTCTTTAGATAGGTTACCTTTGGAACTATTAGAAATCAATTCACAGAGGCCCTTGCCTCAAACTATCTTACCTCAAACTAGCTTAGTTGGCTTGATATCCAAGTCATACTCCTACACTTTTTGCCACCAATTACCTCTCTTAGTCCGAATTCCTTGTTGTGTGAGGATTGATTTAATAGTTGAGTCAGGCAGTATGAAAACAATGAGTGAGAATTGAGGATGTAGAAGCGGAATTGCTTAACTACCTTAACTACAACAAAATCATGCTTCTCCATTTGTGTGTATTTCAATTCATGAGCTTTCAAGACATAACTCATGAAAGCAATGGGAGTTCACATCCTTGAGGATTCTTTTGTACCAAGATAGCTTCCAAAGTATTCTTAGTGGAATAGTAATAGATGATGAAATATTTCTCAAAATTAGGACAGGAAAGCACAAGTGTTCTAGCGATAGCCTTTTTGATATTTTCAAAAGCGTCTTTTCCTTTAGATGTCCAAAAGGATTGCTTCCCTCTCATCATTTGAGCTATGTTCATAGTCAACTCTGCAAAATTAGGGATAAATCTTCTTAGAAAGTTTATTTTTCCAAAGAAAGAATGCACACCTTTTTTACTCGTAGGGAGGGGAATCTTCTAAATATCCTGGACTCTCTCTGGGTCTATCTTGGTCCCTTATTTGGAAATAATATGTCCAAGAAATTTTCCTCCGTAACACCAAAGACAAACTTCTTTGGATTTAGGGATATCCCATGCTTCTACACTTCTGGAGAACAACCTCAAGATGTTGGAAATGATCCTCCCTCTTCTTAGAGAAAATAATCAAGTCATCAAGATATATTACAATGCACTTTCCCTTTAAATCACCAAAATATAAATCCATTTCCCTCTAAAAAGTGGCACCAACATTGATGAGACCAAATGACATCCTTCTATATGTAAAAGTACCCAAGGAGTTGTGAAAGTTGTCTTGTGCTGATCCGGGACATTTACTTCAATCTGATTATACCCTGAGAAACCATCCAACATAGATAGCATCTCCGAACTAGTGATAACTTGCAAAGATTTGATCCATCATGGGGAGTGGATAGTTATCCTTGAGGGAAGCTTGATTTAAGTTTTAAAATCCACACAAATTTGGATCTCTCCGCTCTTCTTCCTTACAAGAACAATGTTGGCTATCCAGGCCGAATGATGAATAGGGAAAATTATCCTTGCATTCAACAACTTCTGAATCTCCTGGTGAATGGTATCTACAATCTTGGGATTGTACTACCTTTTTTTTTTTCGAAAGGCTTAATTCCTGGCTTTAGAGGAATGTAGTGTTACATTTCCTTGGTCTAAAAGACTTTAAATCATCATATGAATAAGCCAACACATCAACATATTTTTTAACAATTCAATCATTCTATTCTTTTTTCTTCCGAGTGTAGCATTTACCAATATTAACAAGCTTAGGCTCTTCTTCACTTCTAATGTTAACTTTCTCATGCTTTGTTGATTAATGAGCTCCATGTGATACCTTTGACTTGATATACCTATCATGTTTGTCAAAAAATCCTCCAAGATTACCAGTCCTCTAGGTATCTTGTTACCTTTCAGTCTTATACAACCATCCTTATCAGATTCTTCTTCGACTCCTTCTTCAAGTATAGAAGATGGTATAAACTCACGAGGAGCAACCTCACTTCCTTTCAAAATATAGTTAGCTGAAGTTTCCTTAAGCTCAAGAAAAGAGAGAAAGTGTTGATCATCATTGAATACCTACCAATTATTGACATTATCCAACACACTTGGTCTGTGTATCATCTCGATTGTAAACTTCTCTTGAGTGAAGTCAGGGTGAGGGATCAACAAGGATCTTGATACAACTAAGGCATCAACTCTAGTGTTATTTTCTCTAGGTACAACCTCAATGGAGAAGGCATCCAATAACTCAATTGAATCCCATACCAAATTCATGTAATGCTTGAGCCTTTTATTTTTTACCTAAAACACTCCTTGACTTGTTTGACAATAAGTTCTGCATCTCCTCGTGCACAAAGGTTATTTATTCCCATTTCTCTTGCCATTTCCAAACCTAAAAGAAGAGATTCATATTCTGTTGTATTATTTTTATTTTCAAATTGAAGCTTATAAGAGAAAGGTAAGACTTCTTTTCAAGAGAAACAAAACCACACCTGCTCCAAAACCAATTGAAGAGAAACTACCATCAAATTCAAGAATCCAAACACCATTAGGATCATCATCACACCCTTAGGGGCCTTCATCTCATCTTCGATACATGATCATGTAATTACCATGACCAATGTCTTCATAGAGAATTTGTGCTTTAGGGTCATCAATCTTCTACACAATATACTCATTTTTTCTTTCAGGTAATAACTTCTTCATTTTCCATTAACTAGGATGAGAGCATATGACCAATCCATTTGAATTTCTCCTCCCACTTCTTTACAGAAACTTCCTACTCAAAAACATACCATACGATGGAGGAATGTCTTATACCAAAATGGTATCTTTGACCCTCTTCTTTGGGAAAACAACAAAATCTACTTGTGCATCCTTGATCCTTCCTATAAGTGGCACCTCCTTACTTTCCATGGAATAACATGAACCAAATGTGTGTGTCAAATTCAAGCCTAAAGCATGAGTAACTTTAGAAGAATCACATTGTCGATGCTCCTGAATCGATAACACAATTAATAAGCCTATGACCAACTATAAGCAATGTGACATAGAAGGGCTCAATATTTTCAATTATAGAAGGTGTTGTAGCCATCAAATTTTTTTGTGGTGAAGAAGTGGGAGTAGGTAATAAACCTTTAAAAGTGGTAGGTGATGAGTTAGGTTTGGATTTGAAAACTTGACTACCTGAGAAAAGGCATCAGGGTGAGTTTGATAGAATTCAGCTTTAGAAATTTGATCTTGGTTTTCTTGATATGATCAATTATGTCAAAAGATCCAGAGGTAGATGGGGCATCTACACTAGAAGAGGTGGAAGCCTTAGGCTTATCAATTTTGGTTGAGGTTGTTTTGAGGTTATAAAGGTTGAAGCTATATTATCTTTAGGTACAGAAGATGAAGAGGTAGAAGTGTTACTTACCTTTTGAGTGGAAGTGGTGGGGATAAGAGCTCCTCTTTTTGAAACAACTGGAATAGTGATCGAAACCTCTTTGGATTTCTTTTATAGGCTAGGATCACCATTTCTTTTCATTCATTTTTCTCTCGGTCATAACAACATATGATTCATTGTTCATATCTGCCACTACTTCATCATAATTATCTTCATCATCATCAACCCCTTCGGTGGTAAGGAAATTAACTTGAGAATCACTTGCTTCTTCTAGAACCTCATCTGCTTCTTCATCAAGCTCCTCATACTCTTCAGCCTCTACTTCATCTTCAGGCTCTTGAACCTCACACGTTGCATTGACTAGAACCTTAAGGGAGGTGATTCAATTGCTAATTTTAGGATGGGTAGAAGGAAAATGATTTTGGGAAAAAATTTCTCCTCGGGATATCTTTATAAGGAGTTTTGAGCCAATTTCTTCTTGATTGCTATAAGATCATTTGCCATTTTTGTACTAATTGATCAAAATTGGTTCCTGAAGAAGAAGCTTTAGCTTTAGGAGGTTCCTTTTTTAATTTCCCAAACATTATGAGATCATCTTTGACACTTATGGCCAAGCATTGATCAACATCCAAAGTAGAAAGATTAGCCCTTCTCAATGCGTAGCTCACCTCTGGCAATTGTGCATTCAAGAAGAAACATTTCTAAATATGGTCCACATGATGAGTGGCTATTGAGATTTTATTCACCAGTTTGTTAAATCTTTCCATAAACTCGTGCATGGGCTCATATGGTTCTTTCTTTAATCAAATAAATTTGGGTAAAGAAAGCATGCATATCTTCAACAGGTTTAAATTGGTTTTCAAACTAATTTTTCATAGTATTCCAATCGGTAATGAAATTAGTCGGAAGATGATAAAACCAATCTGTGACATTGTGTTCTCAGAGTGTATTTACAAAAATTCTAACAAAACATCTTCATGCTCCACTCTGAGTACTCCACATGCAACAATAAATGCAGCAATGTGTTCATCTGGGTGCACTTTTCCATCACCTCTGAATTTTGGGAAATTCTTCCTATTCCCTTTACGTAGATCATGCAATGGTTTAGGAAGGGCCAGAGGCCCAACCCATTGTCCCCAAGGTAGAGGTGTTTCCATTCTAGGAAAGATTGTTTACAAAGGAACTGCAACTCTAGCCAACACCAAATCTTGGATGTTAGGGCTTGATCATGTTTAAAATACAACGTTTCTCTCGCAACTCTATCCTCAAGTAGGAGGAGTTATTGTGGATCTTGTTCTTCTATTCCTTCTTTCTAGAGTTAGAACAAAGCCTTGTTGTTCCAGTAACTGAAAATATGGATCTTCAATACCCTGTTCTCTTTGGCTTCATGTGTATCTTCTATCCACCAATGTGTTGTTGTTCTTTGGTATGATTGAAGTTGTTTTGGTGGGATGCACAAAATGTGCCCCATGGTGGGTGCCAAAACTATTGGTTGTAAATATGACTTAAGGACAAGCAATAGTCAGGGGAAAATAGTCCCTCCTCTTTATGGGAGAGGTTCCCTTATTGAACACACAAAATAAATAAGAAAATCTACTTATTTACAAATGTAAAAATATTAATATTTCAATGAGGATTTTGATGCTTTAGATGTCTTCATCTCATAAGATTTTTAATACAGAAGAAAATAATATAGAAGAATTAATAGCTTAGGGAATGAAGAAAGCAACACTTTCAGATATATAGATCTCAGAATAATACCTTACTTATGCATGCATGAGTAATAAATCTTGAATCATACACATTTGAATACATGACATATATGCAATAGACACAAAGTTCTAAGCATAGCATTAATTAAAAGACACAATTATTTTTATTCAAATATATATAACCCACATGAATAAGATAGAGAGTAGAAACATATAGAATACAATAAAATATGGGAGTAGAACTTCTTCTGTATTACTTGCCAATTCAATTTCTTTTCATCAAAACATCAAAATCCAACCCCCATCAAAAGACAAGGGGAGCCCTTAAATAGTCTCATCATGAGTTACAAAAAGTGACTTTTCAATTTATTTCTTTTAATCAAAGGATTAATATCCAATTAAGCATTATAACATCAAATTGTCTTTTACTTCAATATTACATGACTAAACAAGAAATAGTCACCTTAACTAGATACATCGATTAAAAGAAAAGATTAAGAACTGGGGGTTGGAACATTTGAAGGAGTGGTTGTGACACTCTTTTCTTTGAGCACTTGATTTCTGAATCTCTTCAATGCTTCAGCTATGTCCATGCCTCGAGGGATGGTGGTATTTGTAGTCGCATGAGTCCACCTGTCTAGGCATTTCTCCATTTCCTTCCCAAATTTTGCATTCTCTAGAAATTCCTTATTGGCCTCAATGATGGTTCTTGAAGTGTACATATTTCCCTCATTTTAACCATGGACATAGTATCTTGTTTGAATAATTTTTCTTGACTCTATCATATGACTTGTATGCTTCTTCGATGAATTTTAATCCTGATATCATCATATCATGAACCAAGGCTTCCATTTCCTTCCCATAAGAAACATTCTTATGAATGTCTTTGATATCTTGAACTTCATCATCATCAGTTAGAACAACAGGTGGTGGAATTGAAGCTAGTGGAGCTGGATCAAGTACCTTATCTTCGCTAATAAGGACTAGATGAAATTTGAAAGGATTTGATTATGTTCCTCTAGTTGATCATGTGTTTTCTTTCCTTTCTCAACCCTTTCAATTACCTTTGACATTGTCTCCTTCAAATTATGTACTTCACTCGGGAGTAGATTCTCCTAGGGGAATTCTTGTTAATTCTAAATCACTCACTGACAAATATCTTTCATCCTTGTCAATCTTAGGTTTAGCAATCTCCATAAATTACTGACCTTGAGAATCGATATTAGCTTGGATGTGATTTTGGTCTTCTTTGTGGATGGGGGAGGAGTAGTACCTAGAAGGGCTACCACAACATCAAATTTTGGAGCAACAATATGAGATGTGGCTTTTCTTTTCTTTCTCTCCACCAATGGTTGCACCCAAGCAAAGGATGTACTAGAAGAAGAAGAAACAATGGGTCCAAGTGCAAGTGTACTCATTACACTCAAGGTTTGTGTAATTGATACTTCCAAAGTGGATGTTTGAAGATAAACAGGATTTTCCATGACATGGGTTTCTTTAGGAGTAACCATCTTCTTAACCTCCGTGGTCGGATTTTCTTGTATATCACCTTCTCCTTCTCCTTTCTTTGAACTTCCTTCTCAAGGTTTGTTTTCATCACGATCACTAGTTTAATTTTCATCTTCTTCATCATAGAGATCTACAATCTGCTCAACTTCAATCACTATTTCCAATTGTTTTGAGGAAGAAAATTGTTCACTTTCTCCCTCAATCACTTCTTCTATTTTTTCATCCTTCTTGGCTTTCCCCTTTTTGGTGTACACCAAAGTTGAAGATTTAGGGGGAGGAGGAACAAAATGTGCTTATGCCTCATGATTTGTTATAGAAAATTCTTTTTGAAGAGTAGATGTTTCTTGATAGGAAGACCTTGACCTACTTGATCTGAACATCTTCATTTTCCTATCAAACCAAACCTTGGTTCTGATCAAGACATGATTTATGAGCTCCTTCAAATCATCCCTTTCCTTAGTGAACCAATCAATATTTTCAATAGGAGTATGCCGATAGACCTTTCATATTCAAGAGACTATAGATCTTGATCATCATCTTGTAGTTCATCTAGTACCTTATATACTTCAAAATCCTTGATTTGTTGGAGAGACAACCTGTCATAATACCTTCTTCTAGCTTCATAGTCATCAAAACAATCAGCCCAATAATCTTCACTATTAATAAGATGATGAAAACCCATCCTAAAATTATTAACAATGAAACCTTTGATGTAAAAGCAAGTCCTTGGCTTGAAATAATGGAGTGTGAGGGGGGAAATTCTCATGTCAACATTTTGGGCATCCAAAATAGTTCTACAGGTGTAGTTACCCAATGTGATTGGAAATTGGATGTTTGCAATCTTCTTATCTCTACAAGTTCTGTGAAGCTTATCCAACTGCCTACAAACTTCAACAAGGGTCATTTTACTGTTATAATACATTGGAATTTTCAAGGGTGTTCCCTCAAAAATAGATAACCGGATGTAAGAGAAATTTTTGAATTGAATGAAGTAACTACCATAGATAACAATCAATTATTTTTCCTCTTCCGAGAATCTTTGAGCTGTGTTACCCTTTAACAATCCGACAATGTACATGGTGAATGCATCATTCACCCTTATGAAATGATGATTGCTGCTATTTAAAGTAAGCTGTGGGAAGTATTCACATATTGGAGCACCTTTCTTGTCCTCATTAGGGGAGATGCCCAACCATTCTCTATATGCTGCTATGGTATACATCAGATAATAAGTCATGTAGAAAGTATTAGTTCTTTTTACATTAGCTAGTTTCTTACTAAGAATGTCAAAGATGATCTCTCCATGGTTTAGACTTTTCTTCCCTTCACATATGATGTTGATATAAGGGAACATCTAGAAGTGGAACTCATTAGTTGAGGGTAGCCCCATTACCCTAGCAGGAAGGGTAATGATATCTGATAGCTCCTCCTTAAAGTCAATTTTGTACAAGGTTTTGGGAAGTTTTGAGGTTCCTTTGTTTGGTTTTTTAAACCAAGACTTGTCCACCTTACTCTTGTACTACTCACTGTCTTGATCAAACATAAGTTGGGCTTGAGCTTTGGTGAGAGTATTTGAATCCTCCACCACAAGGATTTTTAAGGTAGTATTGATACAATTAGCATCCAACTAAGAAATCACCGCCCATGATAATCAATGATATATTTTGTGTTTGGATTGAAGCAAGAACCACAAGCTAACACAATATCAACACATTGAACAAAAATAGGAAAACCTCCAGCATGAGCTATTCAACTTTCTTTGATTAGATGAGCAATAGGAGTAGGATTCTCGTAGTCAAGTCGTGCTAAAAATAATCAAGGTCGAGATTTTGAGCATCACTATCTCCTATGTCAGGTATATATGTTTCCAAAGAAGAGAGATGTTCGTGCCCTTTAAAATGGATCTTTATGGTGAGTGAATTTCAAACAATTGGCCAGAGAGAAATTTACAATCATTGACAAAGCTTGTGTGGAAATGGTAATAAAAATTCTTCCGTTAACTTCTCAAACCTTTGAATTTTTCTTCCAAACGAACCGTGACCTTTGCTGGAACAAGATGCACCTGGAAATTTTGAAAAAGACTAGAAAATGCTTCACCATGGCTAAAAATAGTGGAAAAGGGAGCTGAACGGAAAACGGAGGCCGATTGCAGGAATTATGATGGAAAATTGATCTTTCCTTATGAATTTATACACATCCCATTTTGAATAGGTTGAAAGGGTTTATTGAATGCTTGATTTAATGTATTTTGGGGGATGGGAACACAACATGCTAGCATGGGCCTTTGGTATGTGGATATGGCGGAAGATTTGAGCACAACTAGCACACAAGACACTTGGTATAGTGGGATCTGAAATCTTTGCAACAAAAAGGAGGCTTGTGGATGATGCAAAAATGTGGGTTTGTGGGTTTCAACTAGCCCAGGAAGCACTTAGGACACTTAGGACATGGAAAGCCAAAATTCCCACAATACACTCAAATTGGGTAAGTCGGGAAAACTGCACAATTGACCCTTGGGACATTGGAAAGTGATTTCTCCGCAAAGCTTCGAAATACCCGCAATGTAAAGGGAACTTATTTTATTTTAGGGAAAACAAAAATTTTAGGGAACAGAGGGCCCAATGGAAGATAGTTCGCATGGGACAGAAAAACCTGAAATACCCGCAATACAAAGAGAAAGTCCCAAAATTTTCTAACTGTTGAAAGTTCATCCTTTGACATTATACTTCACAAAGGCAAACAAAACTTGACAATGATTAATCTCAACAAAAATTTGAAACATCTTTAAAAATGCACAAATTTTTGAAGGAGTGACAACAAACTTGTTTGTCGTAAATTTGCTAAATGGCTAAAGTAATTCTTTGACATACTAGAACTATAGTGTAATTGAAGATCTTCAGTGAAAACTGTCCATGTGACACTTAGACCATTATTATTCCTTTGAGCACATAACCAACGATACTAGACAAATTGGTTAGGTTCTATATATAAGGATGCCATGGTCACCTTTTTTCCCAATGGGATTTGATGGAGATCAAATAAATTATCCATTTGGGTAATCCAATTGATCATATCCTTTCCATAAAATTTACACATTTCCACTTTTGGAATAATGTCATGCCATTGGTGAGGAGATCCACCTGAATGTGTAAAGGATCCTCCTTGATTGGAGTGATTTAGACATGTGTGTGTATTACTAGAGGAACCCATATGACTAGAATGGGGATTTGTTTTTGAAAGAGAGAGAAACATCTCCTGCTTCATTGATTCAAAATCCATCTGTAGTTCACCCCTAAGGCTACCTTTCAGATGAATAAGCTCATTGTTGAGGTCATCCTTACTCACCGTATTATTTAACCTTTCCTGAAGTTAGTTGACTACCTCAGATACTCCCAAACCAAAAGATTATAAATCCATATATTCCTTATTTTGGGTCATTCCTAGAGTTTCTTGACCTTTCCCTTGGCCTTGAGTTGATCTACCAGTCATGATGTAGGGTTTGGGACTCGGGGTAGAAGGAATAGAAAACTTTAGGGTTTGGGGTTTCGTAAACTTATTGGATGAATAGAGGAAATAATAAAGAAGAAACCCTAGCTAATTTTTGGAAATCTTTCCGAAAATATAAGAAACTTAGAAAAATTCCAAAAATTGCAACCTAGGTAGCCAATTTATGAAAAAATCATAAAACTACTATAAATTTCGAAAAACCAATCTAAAGTGTATGAAATTTGGAGAGGGGCTTACTTGAATAAATTCACCACACCGCAAAAAACATTATAAAAAAATTCACTACCAATTTTGAGATATAGTTGAACCTTCATAATTATGGTTTTGACCATAGTTCTAGCCGAGATCAAGCTATGATACCACTTGTAATGAAATTACTTGTATAAATTTGAATATCAACAATAATAGAACACCAAAGAACACAAGATTATAGATAAATGATCACAATATGCAAGTAGAATAGCTTAGCCACTTCGAGGGGGAAACCTCTAAACCATACAATAAGACTCAAATGCTCAATATGATGATTAACTACTCCTCACTACCACCTATATATACCAATCCTATGTTATGGCCAACACCAATGACAACCTACTAAACATATGAAAACATAAATGACTAATATATGACAAGAAGAGAGATTATGTAAGCCACAAGTCGGAACTACATATCCAATATAAGCTATAGGACTAAGGGTGTAACACTCAACACTAAGCATCTCGTAGAATTGCCTAAGAAAATGAATAGTGTGCCTTGATGATCAACAAAGAACAACAATGATCCAAGGTGTAAAAATAGATTTTTTTGTGAGAAAATATCTCCTTTTACAGCCTACAAAATTATAATAATAAAGGTTATATGTTGTATGCAGTAAAAATAACTTATTACAAAGTGAGGAAAGTGAGCCAAAAATAGAGGAGTTTACTCTTCTGAGTGAATTCGAGAGATATCTTTCCTAAAGAACTACCTATTTTACCACCTATACATGAGTTTGACTTTGTCATAGAGATCAAACTAAGAACTAAGCCTATGTCAAAAACACTATACATAATGAACAAAATTGAGTTGGTAGAGCTGAAATCTTAACTTCATGAGTGACTGACATGTATCCCTGGTAATTTATCCTTCTTCCTTTCTTTTTCATTTCTCGACATTTCATCCACATTGGTACTTTATTGCACACCCATTTCTGCACACTAATCTCCCAAAGGGCATGTGTTCGATATTTCACCATCACATAATCTCATGCTCAACACTTATAGTGCCCTTTCAAAACTACTATGTGTATGCCTTATCTTTTCCTATGTATTGCATGCAATGCAAACTATTTTACAAAACTTCTAAAATTATGCAAAATAATTGATGTGCTCATGATGTTTTTACATCACACTCTGTGTTTCATCTATTTCTTCTATATTTGTTTACCTAGAAAATGGTATTACTTAGGGACTTGACTATGATACATGTAAAATAGAACTAGACGTGGCAATTGTTCAAAGTTGGCATTCTTTTTAAAACTAGAAAGATAGTCTCTTTTTAATCAAGTTCAAATGGATAGATTTTTTTATTTCTAGTAAAGTTAGTTCCATTAGAAACGTGTTTCTCCAAATCCAGGTCTAGGTGGAAAAAGACTTCTTATATGTAGAACATATCCAAACAATCATTTATCATTGGGGAAATATTCCCTTGATGGCTAGTAGGGAACCACTAGACCACCATGACAATGCTCTTACCTTTGACGTTGTGGTTGTAGTATTCCTCGATGCCGCTTGTGGAGCTAACGTAGAAGATTTAGCCAGTCACTCATAATTATATTCTCCCTTTCAAACGAGTAGTTCAAGGAGGTGTTTTGGCCACTTATTGGGTGGAAATGTTGGCGGCGGTGGCTCTAGTGGTGCTCATCACAATCGATGGGATGTTCCTCTCCTGGCGGTGATAGTGGAGGTGGTGGCGATTCTAGAAGCGCTACTTGGGGTGCTCCTCCTTCCATTGAATTTCCTCACATTGATTTGGTTATTTCTCCCAAACATGATGATAAAGATGATAATCGATATGGCTAGGAAAGTGTCTCATATCGGAGCCATATGGTGTTAGCATGTGGGTTGGAAAACCAAATAGCTCTCCCATACCTCCACCGACGACCTCTATGCTTGTTGTTGTTTAATGTCTTATCTTTTGTGTTCTCTATTTATTACTATTTTTATTCAATTGTCTCCATTAAAGTGATGTAAATGTTAATTGTTTGGCTCACATGTCATCCATTATCCTCAAACTAGTTCTTGATATGAATTCTATGGTGTGTTTCCATACCACCCATTTTTTTGAATGATTAGCATTGGACTATAGTTTTCTTATTTATAGAGAGATTTTTTCAATGATTTTTTTATGAAATAGTAAGATATCAAATCTAGCATTGAAGAAGTGGAAATAAAAAGGGGTATAAAAATGTCATAAGGAAAATGAGTAGGTTGGATTTATGATCAAATAAGGGGCAGATAATATTTTATAAGTTATACTAAGACCAAGTGTTACTAATAGAAGATTGAGATGTATATTTGGAAATAAGAATATTATTTGCTATCCTACAAACACATGTGATAGACCATAAGTTTACATAATGAATTCTTTGTGAAAACAACATACGTAAGAACAACAAAAGGATAAAGTAACAACCTTTCATCTTATAACGTCTACCAAATTAGAATTAAAAACAAAAAGCAACACAAGGTACCAATTACAAAATATGACTTGTATTGTTATCTCATATGATTTTGGAATCGATTCATCGAATTTTTGTTCTAAATATGTAGCTATCTATGTATGGGGACTTTGAGTTGTAATTTGAAGGCATGAGTGAATGCCATGTTTAAGTTTTTATCTATACAAATTGCCCCAAAGATTTACATAATGGAAATGACTATCCGAAACGATTCGAAACTTATGCGGTCATTATAAAATGGAAATAATTATTTTAAATATAGTACATATATCAGAGGCAACACAAGTAATAATTAAAAAACAGGAGATCAAAAATCAGGTCTTTTGTCTTACAAGAAAACACCAATGACATAATTACAAATTTTATATTTAAAATACTAAATAGGATCATAAAAAAACTATTAGTTTTGGAATAGTTACCGGAAGTCAGAGACAAATATTTGTGGAGAAGTGAGCATTTATATTACAGTCAGATTATATGAACCGCGCCCACCTTGCTCTGACATCCCTGCATCAACGAAAATATTTTTGTTATTTTAATTTCATTTGTTTCATCTGTGTAGGCTTGAATATCTCCATGGGAAACTGAATAACCGCCTTGGAGCTCCTCGAAATGGCCTTCTTTCCCTCTGTAGATTTTCTTCCACCTACCATTTTTCCTGCTTTCTTCAATTCGCTACTTCAGTTTTTTCACCTGGATACAAATCTGCGAGCAAAATGGCATGACCGCATTGGGATCTTTTTTATAGAATTATTAGACTCCTATACAGTTTGGGCCAATCCACGTGCTGTCCATGAATTGATATTTTCGACCGTTGATTCGTAAATTAATTGACGTTGGAGACGACTTGATCTAATATTTTTCTGGATTATAGGGTTTTAAAATTGTAAATGCTTACCGCGTGGAGAGTTGTTTCATGTGTGTGTGCGAATGGCGTTAAAACATCATAGGTTGTGGGAGGAGGTGTTGTTTGGCAAAAGTGTATTTGAATTAACTGTTTTTTTGCAAAAATAATTTTGGTACTTTATTTTAAATAAAAAAATTATAAAAAAATTGTTTTTATTCCGAAGGTGTGTTGTACATTCAGATTATATGAAATGCACCCACACTGCTCTTACATCTATGTATCAACAACATTATTATTATTTTGATTTTATATTTGTTTCATCCGTGTTGGTGACCGCCGACCAAACCACGGGTAATGACTAAGTCCATGTTTTGCAAAGATCCATTTTTGCAGTGTCCGACATTCCTCCACTACAATAACTCAATGACCCCCCCGCCAAAGAGGGTATTACCAACTTGACTAGAAAAATATCATTGCAATTTATCCATGGAACTGGCCCGCCGATAAAATTCCATAAATGACAAACAAGTTATGGCACCGACTAAGCGACCCCTCTAAAGGTTAATTCACGATATTATTTTTGATAAGTAAATACCTATTCACCCCGCCAAAGACTCTCTCCTTGTTTTCTCCTCCATATGGAAAATATTTTAAGAAGACCTAGGTATATATCAAAATATCTTCCCAAATTTGTGACATCTCAAAAATAAAATAAAATTAATTACTCAAGTTTAAATTGGAGGCGCTAAATTAACAATGATTGTTCCTATATCATGTTTTCCCATAATTAATCGAGCTTAAAATTGAAAAGGGGGACTACAAAATGCTACAAGAAACAAACATTGCAGTTGGTTTTGAACTTGAAACTTATTAGATTTCTAGAATTTTTTATTTTACCCCATTTAAGTACAAATTGCACTCGTGTGAATGCAAGTGAGATCAAGACGATACAGTGGACCATAGATAGTAGATGTTATTTAGGTTGGAACAATATGAGTTGTGGAATAGGTGTGGGACATGCAAGGTTTTAAATCTCAACTTTTTATTTCCACCTTTCTATTCATGTCTCTGCCTTATCTAACAAATTAAACATTGTCCAATCAAAAACCTTGATGTCGTAAAAAAGTTAAATAAAAATAACAAAGCTCAATTGGCCGATAAAATATTCTTGTTACTCATATGTCCATCTTTTGGAGGGGCACAATTACCAATGATTATTCTTACATTGCATGCTTTCCTATAATTACTCGAGCTTAAAATTGAAAAGCAGGCCTATAATGTGCCACAAGAAGCAAGGAGTGTGGTTCAGTTTCAAACTTGGAACCTTTTGAATTTTCATAATTGTTCATTTCCAAGTTTCCATTCATGTCTTTGTCTTATCTAACAAACTAAATGTCGCTCAAAAGAAAGCCTTGACATTGTACAAGAATAAAAACATAAAAAATAGATAGCGATTGACAAAAATGGCAAGTGGTTGTAGGAAACACATGTTTTGCATAGATTCCTTGCAACATTTTCCCCGCCCTTCAACTACTCTTCCTTCAAACTGCTTCTTCATCGCCCATCTTCATTTTCTATTGTTTCCACCACTTGAATATCACTTCTTTCATGCATCCCCATTGGCGTTTCCATCGCACATTTTGTGTGCGATTGATAGTTTATTTGATTTCAATTTATGAGTGGGATATTTGGTACATGGTATATTCACGTATTATAGGTATATTTAAATAAAAATGAGTTTCAATAGAGAACACTTTTTGGATGTAGATTTGTATTATGAAACTTCAATTTTTTTATAAATGTTATTTTAAATATTAAATTTTAAATTTTAAATCATTAATGTTAAGGAGATTTTTTTATTGTAAATTATTTTTTATTTTTAAAAAAAGCTTTTATTAATATTATATATAAAAAAGACAATTCAAAAATTGAAAGATATCCATTATCATCTATTAGGCATTGATTTACACATTTTAGGGAGACATTGAAGAAATGAGGAATATGCTTGTGATTAAGGAAGACATTTCGACTTATCTCGAACTCTATATCAATTTTGAGTAATTGATGTCTTGTAAAATAACTGCGAAGACCTTCACCATCATAGTAAAATTTTGTGGGTGCTGCAAGCACTTTGAATTTATAATTATGGCATAATGGAATTTGAGTACTATTTAGCATACCTATATTATATAAATATATGTAAAATATGCCGAGAGGTATTTATTACATATATTTATATATTATATAAATATATAGGTGCCTTGTGAACTTCACCTTTTGGCATATTTTAGATACTAAACATAAACCAAAACATGATATGTAAAATATGCCGAGAGGTGAAGTTCACAAGGCACCTATATATTTATATAATATATACCTCTCGGCATATATTACATATATTTATATAATATAGGTATGCTAGTAGCAACCGCAGGAGTTGCATTATTCATAAAACAATACCTAACTTATTTACCTCATGATCACGATATGATGATGATTGTAATATTTAATTTATTTACAAATTAACATAATAATATCAATATTCACATAATAATAATAAAAATATTCACGACGATGATGATGGCAAAGATGTTGATGGTGGTGGTGTTAATGGTGGTGATAATGATGATGAGGATAATGATGACAACGACAACAATGATAGCGGTGACGATGAAAAAGATGACAACTATGTCACAATTTGTAAACCTTAAATCCTAAATATGCACTATAACAATGGTGATGATAATGACGATGATGGAAGATGAAAATGACCATGAATGTGAAGATGACAATCATGATCATGATCTAACGATGATAATCATGATGATGACTATGATGATGGGGAAATGAATACCTAAACATGTATGATAATGATGGTCACAATAATAATAATGACAAATGACAATGACCATGATCGTGATAATCAAGATCACGATATGATGATGATTGCAATATTTAATTTATTTACAAATTCACATATTAATACCAATAATACTAATAATATTAATACTTGATGATGATGATGATGGCGAAGATGTTTATGGTGGTGATGTTAATGGTGGCGATAATGATTCTGAGGATAATGATGACAATGACGTGGTATGATAGTGATGAAAATGAAAAAGATGACAACTATTCCACAATATGTAAACCTTAAACCCTAAATATGCATGATAATGATGGTGCCAATAACGATGATGATGGTAGATGAAAATGAGCATGAATGTGAAGATGATAATCATGATCTTGATCTAACGATGATTATATCGACGATGATAATCATGATGATAATATCATGGTCAATATCATCTTAATCGCCATCATTGTCACCATCATCATTGTCTTTGGTGTTGTCATTTTCATCATCATCATAATCATTGTCATTATTTTCATCATCATCATCACAATTTTATTAACAATATTATTAATATCATCATCTTAATTGTTGTCATCATCACAATCATCATCATCTTTGGTGTTGTCTTTTTCATCATCATCATAATCATTGTCTTTATCATTGTTTTCAATGTCATTGTCTTTTTCATCATCAAGATCATCCCTATCACCGTCATTAACACAATCATCATCATCGTTGTTGTGATTATCAAAATCATCAATGTTGTTATCATCGACATCATCATCATTTTCATGATTTATACAATCATTTTCATCTTAGTTGTCATCATCATCATCGTTAATTTAGCACCACTATCGCTACCACCACCATCAATGTAATCGTAATCATCTTCTTCGGTGTTGTTTTTCATCATCATAATAATCATTTTTATTTTCATGATCGATATAATCATCATTTATCATTATCATCTTCATTTTCCTCATTATCATCCTCATCATTATTATCATGATATCATTGATCATTTAATTTAGTCATCACATATTAATCATAATATCATAATCATTATTATTATCATCACCATGTCATCATCTTTGTCTTTTTCATCATCAAGATCATCCCTATCACTTCGTCATTAACACAATCATCATCATCGTTGTTGTGATTTGTCATCATCATCATCATCTTCATGTTATTTTTGTTTTCATCGACATCATCATCATTTTCATGATTTATCAATCATTTTCATCTTAGTTCATCATCATCATCATCATCATAATCATTGTCATCATTTTCACGATCGATATAATAATTGTCACTATCATTATCATCTTCATTTTCCTCATTATTATCATCCTTGATATCACGATATGATGATATTGCAATATTTAATTTATTTATAAATTCACATATTA